>BHFT01062380.1:0-30232 GCA_004320025.1 Laticauda laticaudata | reverse complement strand
ACAATGGACGGAAACGACCCAAGGAGAGAAGCAACCTGGAATTAAGGAGAAACTTCCTAACAGGGAGCACAATTAGCCAATGGAACAGCTGGCCTCCAGATGTTGTGGCTGCTTCATCACTGGAGGTTTTTAAGAAGAGACTGGACAGCCACTTGTCTGAGCAGGGGGCTGGGCTAGAAGACCCCCAAGGTCCCTTCCAACTCTTACCATCCCATTTTCTCTGGAGGATGTGGCAGAGAGCCTCCACCTCCTGAGTCCAAATCTGCCGGCCCATGTCAGGTACAAGCAGCCCACCCAGAACACCTGGCCAAAAGTTCTCTGCAGAAAAAAGGACTTCTGGTTGCCCTGTGCTGAGAAGCTGCCTTGAGAGGCAGAGTTGGCCTCTGGAGACCCCATTAAAGACCCCCACACACACACACACAACTCTGCAGGTGCCAAGAGCAGCTCGGCCTTTTGCCCCCCCCCCATCCTTCCACCCCCAACCCCACCAGGAAAAGGGCGGTTGGAAACGCCAATCTTTAGTTGCCTTCTCCAGACACCAATCTGTACCGTTTGGGGGGAGGGGGGGCTTTCCCTCTGGCCTTGATTTGAGGAGGGGGGAGGGGGAGCTGCGTGCCAGGAAGACCTCTTGTTTTGCTGTGGCTGAGTCCACACACACACACACACACACACCCTCCCATCACCCCCACCTCAAAGTGAAGGGGAGGAATTTCTGAATGCGTGGTGCGGCGGCTGCTTGCCGTTTCTATAATCGCTTCAGGCCGAGCTGCCATCTGGGAATCTGAAAGCATTCAATTGTTCTCCGCAGCTTTTCTTTTGAAGCAGCCCCATCTTCCTCCTCCTCCTCCTCCTCCTCCTCCGAGGCCTGCATTGATTGGAGCCTTCAAGAGAAGCCTCTGCCCCCCCCCNTTCCTCCTCCTCCTCCTCCTCCTCCTCCGAGGCCTGCATTGATTGGAGCCTTCAAGAGAAGCCTCTGCCCCCCCCCAGTTCCCCCCTCCCCTCTCCCACTTATCAATGCTGTTCCCACATTAATCTACCTGGTCTCTGGATAAGCAGCCCTCATTATTCTGGCTGCCTCCACGCCAGCAGGTTGGGGCGGGAAGAGCTGCAACAGGGTTGTAACTCCCGGCAGCAGCTTCCCTCTCCACCCCTACACACACACACACACACACACACACACACGTATGNAACTCCCGGCAGCAGCTTCCCTCTCCACCCCTACACACACACACACACACACACACACACACACACACACGTATGTTCCCATACTTGGCAAACAGCCTTCGGTGCACAAGGGGTGAGTGAGAACGTGCTGTGCCTTTTGTTGGCCGAAAATTCAGCCAGGTTTTCCATGCCGTTTGGAGCGAAAGGGAGCAAAAGAGACCAGGGAGGCCTACTTCTAGCTAAGGTTATCACTAAACCCACTCTAGGTGGTTCCCTAACACTACTTAATAATAGTTTTATTGTAGTTTAAAACAAATCATTTTAAGTTAGTGACCGTTAGAACTTACTGTTCTGACCCACGCCCTTTAACAGCAAATCAAACACAATCTAACATGAACAGAAACCTTGTAATGCTTTTAGTTTTATTAATCGACACTATTCGTGTTCGGAACGGTTTGACTCGCTCTGAACGGTTTTCTATTGTCTGAAGAAATAAGTTGCACTACAAGAATCTTCAAATACAAACTCAGGATACTGGATTTCCGTATCCACGAGGCTGGATTTCAAAACGTCTTTGCTTCCTGCGAAGAACGCTTGCTTCACAGCTGGCTTTTATCTTCTTGAAGGAGGGGCCATTACTTTGCAGCCTTACTCCTGAGTCACCTGTGCTGCTGTAACTGCTCTCTCCTATGATCAATCCTGCACGCATGCGCACCTGGCCCAGGCTCCTCGGGAACCTCCTCATCGCTGCTGCCAGCACCCACAATCTCTGAAGGAAGCAGTCCACTCCCTATTGGTCCTGGCCCCTCGTCTTGAGTCCTCACTCTCCTCAGCTGTCCACACCTGCTGCCGGCCTAATTACAACATTTGCAATGGGACCGGAAAAAGTAATTTATGACCACTTTTCACCCTTAAGACCGTTGCGGCATTCTCATGTGATCAAAATTCAAATGCTCAGCAACTGACTCATATTTATGACGGTTGCAGTGTCCCTGGGGGGGCGGTGTCACAAGATCGGCATCTGTTGGACTTCTGACGAGCAGAGTCAACGGGGAATCCGGATTTACTTAACAACCAGGTTACTAAGTTAACAGCTTCAGTGATTCGCTTAACAAACCATGGCAGGGAAAGTCATAAAAGAGGGCGAAACTCCCTTAAACAAATGTTTCATTTAACAGCAGGAATGTGGAGGCTCAATTGGGGTTCGTAAGGACCATCTGTAATAAGGGAAGTTCTCCCTCTGTGAGGGAGAAGGGCGGTTTCTAAAAGTGATAAATAAATAAAAATACACACGAAGCCACCATTAAGGGCAACGATGGATTGGTTAAATGTCTGGCATAGTGGTGAAGGATCTGCCCTTGAAACCAGCAGACGGTGAATTCTCAAAATCAAATTATTTGGGCATCACAGAGGCTCCCTTTGGCCTCGAAATCCGGCTGGGAGGCTTTGAGCAACTCATTCTCTCTTGCACAAACTCCCCTCACAGCGTTATGCAGTTATGCATCAAGGTATGTTCACCACCTTGAATTGACCTCCATTCATTATTGAAAGGTGGGATAAAAAAATCTGATAATTATAAGAGCCGTGGTGATGCAGTGGTTAGAGTGCAGTATTGCAGGCTCCTTCGGTTGACTGCTGGCTGCCTGCAATTTGGCAGTTCGAATCTCACCAGGCTCAAGTCTGACTCAGCCTTCTGTCCTTCCGAGGAGGACCCAGATTGTTCGGGGGGGAAAGGCTGACTCTATAAACCACTTAGAGCTGTAAAAAGCATTGTGAAGTGGTATATAAATCTAAGGGCTATGGCCCTTCCTTCCTTCCTTCCTTCCTTCCTTCCTTCCTTCCTTCCGTCAACTATATAGGTTAATGCTGGACGTAGAATGTTAACTTCAAATAACTCTTTTTTAGTTTTGGGAGTGTGGCTCGAGGCTCATGATTTAATTGAAGTAACTGCCAGAATCCTGACACCTTCCTTCCTTCCTTCCCTCCCTCCCTCCCATGGTGGCACAGTGGTTAAAGTGCAGTATTGCAAGCAAACTCTCCCCACAACCAGGAGTTTGTTGTTCCTTAGCAGTTCAAGGTTGACTCAGCCTTCTGTCCTTCCAAGGTGGGTAAAATGAGGAACCAGATTATTGGGGGCAAGAGGCTGACACTTGGGGAGGGCTTCCAGGGATCTGGCCATCTTTTTTCTATCTTCTCCTGTCCTGATTCCTCCCTTGGGTCATTCAACTCCCCAGCTGGCTTCTTGCTTGCAGGCAGGCTGTCTACAGGCTTTGGGCAAAAACACCCCCCCCACACACACCCAAAATACTTACCCCCAACCAAGTGGGGCTGCACCCTGGCCTGGTCGTCTTGCAGAGCCCTCCACTGGCTGGGTCAGGGAGCTGATGAGTGCAGCAGGTTGCTGGAGAGCATGGCTTGCAACAGGAGCTGAAAACCAAACTGGAATTATTTCCACTACTAAAGAAAAATAGCCAAGCAAGTTCATGCTTGAAAACTGAATGGGGATCTCCACGAAAGGTTGTATCCTTGGCATTTACCACTGGTGAGATTGTTGAAGATGTATCCAAATATGAATCCAGAATGTTGGAAGTGCAAACAAAAACAGGGTACTTTTTTTTCATATGTGGTGGTCATGCCCTGAATTTGGGAAATATTGGGTAAAGATAAGAAATTGGTTACGGGAAATATCAGGTCTTCAAATTGAGCTTAAACCTGAACTTTTTTTTATTAGGAATAATTAGAGAATTTAATAAAAAGGCTAAATATATTATACTGCATGTATGACAGCAGCTAGAATTGCCTTTGTACAAAGTTGGAAATTGGAGAGCAACCCTTCCGAGGGAATAGTAAAAAAGAAAGTGTTGGGCTGCACAGAGATGGAGAGGCTTACTTTAGAAGGGAAAGACTGAGAAGAACCGGAATATTACGCGGCCTGGGATAAATAGAATAGAATTCTTTATTGGCCAAGCGTGATTGGACACACAAGGAATTTGTCTTGGTGCAAAGGCTCTCAGGATACATAAAAGAAAAAATACATTTATCAAGACTCAAGAATCATCAGGTCCAACACTTAATAACAGTCAAAGGGTACAATAAGCAATCAAATCACACTAGGAAACAGTCAATATAAATCATAAGGATACAAGCGACAAGGTTGCAGTCATACAGTCCCAAGTGGGAAGGGATGGGCGATAAGGAGTGATGAGAAGATTAATAGTAATAGTAGTGCAGACTGGTATAGATGGTAGAAACAAGATATATATGCATGTAAATGTATGTGTAACCTCGATGCCACAGTGTTGTCAAGAATGTAAAAGAGATTTGTCATCTTGAAAAAAAAAATGCAATAAAAATTAATTTCAAAAGGAAAACTTAAGGGGGGCAGGAAGGAACTTAAGTAGGGGGGAAGGTTTTGGGAGGGGTGATATCTGCAGATGATGAACCACCTGGGATTTCCCACACCTCTTTTCTAGCCCCCCCTCCAGAGCCCACAGAGACAGCAAGGGGTATTATCTCACTGTTTGGCTCTCAGCTCCATTAACTGCACCCCCAAAGTTGGACACCCCCAGAACGTCATTACAATATGTACAGTGGGGGAAGGAGGCTGCCCTGTGGTGGCTGCCATCTTGATTGTTTCACGCTGCACCTTCTACGGACTCCCATTTGTGCACAGAGAGGAGAGTTGTTTGGCGCTGTTTCTCATGGACTCTCCCCCCAATGTTATGTTTTAAATAATGCCTGCCTAACACCTTGCTTCTTAGGGCGGACAGGGGGCCAGGCCAACTTAATACCCAATCAGGAGATGATCAATCAATCGGAATAGAGCTGGAAGGGACCTTGGAGGTCTTCCAGTCCAGCCCCCTGCTCAAGCAGGAGAAACCTATACCATTTCAGATAAATGACTGGCTAGTCTTTTCTTAAAAACCTCCAGTAATGGAGCGCCCACGATTTCTGGTGGCAAGCTGTTCCACTGGTTGATTGTCCTCCCTGTTAGGAAGTTTCTCCTGAATTCCAAGTTGCTTCTCTCCTTGATGAGTTTCCATCCTTTGCTTCTTGTCCTGCCTTCTGGTGCTTTGGAAAATAAGTTGCCCCCCTCTTCTTTGTGGCAGCCCCTCAAAATACAATATCATGCCCCCCCCCCTCCAGTCCTTCTTTTCCCTAGACTATCCATACCCAATTCCTGCAACGGTCTTTCTCATATGTCTTAGTTTCCAAGCTTCTAATCCTCTTAGATGCTCTTCTCTGCATTTTTTTCCACAAAGTCCCCACCTCTGTTTTTGTAACGTAGTGGCCAAACCTGGATGCCGTATTCCAGGTGTGGCCTTTCCTCAGTGGTGTATTAAGCATGGAGCAGACTAAGCACATGCTTAGGCCCAAGAGGAGCACCACAAAGTTGAGAATATGGTTTTATTTGTCCAGTATGGACAAAGGACGCCCCGCCCCGCAAGATTTGTCAGGGCTTAGGAGACCAGTGACCCTTAATCGGCCACTGGCCTTACTAAGACCACTGGGAGATCCCATTTATGTGTCCAATCGCTTTCTGCAGGGAGCCTTTCTATGACTTTAACAGGGGGGGGGGACCCGGGTCGTTGCACTGGGGAGGGAAGGGGGGGCTTATGGGAGCCCACCTGGGGAGCTCCACCAAGCACCGTTAACCACGCGGAGGAAGAAGAGGGAGGAAGAAGAGGGAGGAAGAAGAGGGAGGAAGGGAGGGCCCCCCCCCGTTTCCCTCGCAACCCCCCTGGGAAGCACCTGGCAGGGACTGCGGCGCCGCAGGTGCGCCCACAAGGCCAGGAGGGTGGCGTTGCCGCTTGGCTTCTCGGAAGAAGTCGGCGCCAAAGCGGGGCAGGAAACGCCCGGCTTCTCTCCGACCTGGCCGGGGGTGCAAAAGGGGGCGGGGGGGGGGGCGGGCATGGAGAAGGCGCAGAAGTTGAGGCGAACTTCCCGGCTCCGCTCACCTGAAGCGGCTCACCTGGCCATATTTGTGGGCCGGCAGCGCCACCTCGTGGCCAACGTCCATTCTGCCCAAGCTCTGCGTTTTTTGTTTTCTCTGCCGGCGAAGACGGAATCAATCTTGATCAATCAATCGGAACAGAGAGCAGAAAGGGACCTGGAGAGGTCTTCTAGTCCAGTCCTTTTCTGGAGCCCTGCTCAAAAAAAAAAAAAAAAAATTTCCCAGAAACCGGGTGCGAGTTTTTTAATTACCTTTTCATCATCAGTACCCATCAAAATCTTATCTAAGTCAGTCAACTGATCATAAATACCTTCTGCTTTAACATCTACTACAAAAAAAGATGTGGAGACTTTGGAACAAGTGCAGAGAAGAGCAACTAAGGTGATCAAAGGCCTGGAGACTAAAAGGTATGAAGAACGGCTGCAGGATTTGGGTTTGGCTAGTCTAGAGTAAAGGAAGACTGTGGGGACATGATGGCAGCATTTCAATATTTGAGAGGCTGCCACAAAGAAGAGGGGGGTCAACTTATTCTCCAATGCACCACAAGGCAGGACAAGAAATGGAATAGAAATAGATGGAAACTAACCAAGGAGAGAAGCAACCTGGAATTAAGGAGGAATTTCCAAACAGGGAGGACAATTAACCAGGGGAACAGCTCACCTTCAGAAGTTGTGGCTGCTTTTGAGAAGAGACTGGACAGTCAGTTATCTGAAATGGGATTGGTTCTCCTGCTTGAGCAGGGGGCTGGACTAGAAGACCTCCACAGTCCCTTCCAGCTCATTAATTCTATTCTAAACCCGAAAGAGAGGAAAGTATGGAATAATGTTGCAGAATATTGCAATAAAAAGAAAACGCGCTAATATAGTTGGCTTGAAGGCAGGATGTGTGTTAGGCTAGCTGTCAGTGGATGCTATCAGACATTTATGATATTTGAACTAAAAATAGTTTTTTTTTAAAAAAAATACTCATTTCTTAGAAAAGCCTCACTCCCATCCAAGCTGCAGCTTGAAATTAAGGAAGAGAGGAGAGGAAGTTTCTTAAATGCAGAGACATATTGAGCTGGAAATAGGCTAGAGGAGAAACTTTCCCATAGAAACATAGATTCATAGAGCTGGAAGGGACCCTGGAGGTCTTCTCCACCTCCTGCCCAAGGCAGGAGCCCATCCTAACAAACAGATGTCCACTCTATTTTTGAAAACCTCCAGTGATGAAGCAGTCACAAGTCCAGGAGGCAAACTGTTCCATTGATAAATTGTTCTCACTGTCAGAAAATTCCTTATTTCCTTCCATCCTTCCATCACCTCTTTGCCTTCTTTCCTTCCCCTTCTACCCTCGCTTCCATCCCATTTGCCTGCCTGCTTTCCACCCTTCCTTCCATCCATCTATCCATCCCCTCTTTACCTTCCTTCCTTCCTTTCTCCCTGCCTCCATGGGAGGGGAAGGAAGGAAGGAAGGAAGGAAGGAAGGAAGGAAGGAAGGAAGGAAGGAAGGAAAAGAGAAGAGTCAATGGGTTAATGTTTATGTTCTTTGTAAAACTTTTAATAAAATTTAATTTAAGATAAACCATTTGAATAAAAACAATGGAATGAATGAATGCAAAAAGAACATATTATGCAGGTCAAGCAGCCGCAAGGCACCCTTCAAAATAGAAAAATATACAACGTAAAAACCAATTAAAAAGCTTGGAAAGATTTCAAGGACGTTATTCCAGGCATGAAGGCTCTGAGCCCCCAAACCCACAGCTCTTTCCAACCACCCTTGTTTGACTTGCTCTCTGCTCAAGGAACCAGCCAACGACATTCTCAGCCAAGAAGCCAGTTTTGAGAAAGAATCAAGACCTCAGATTGCCACTCAGTTCAACAAAACCACACCGTTGAAAATGCCTGCAGTATTTCGCTGAAGGGAGAACGAGCGACGTCTCTTCACACTTTTTCCCAGTGACAAAAACAGCCCCCCCCCAAAAAAAATTTCCAATCAATCCTCGCAGAAACAAACCAGGAAAATCACGCTACACTAAGATAAACAAAGCCTCAAATGCACAACCACACACCAAGCGGTCCATTTCCTTCTCAATAGTGAAATGTCGCTTTAAAAAACAATAACATAATTCAGAAGCCCTAAAATAGGTTTGATGGCAGCATATTTTATACAGTCAAATTCATTTTAAAGAACTGCCTGATTTGGGCCATTAATTGGAAGTGACCAGGTTATTGGTGAACTAAGTCAGATTGTTCTATTTTGATCTAAGCCTGGGAATGTTATTTTAGGTTTATTTTGCCATCCATCTTCTTTACAGATTGGCCCTGTTTTACTTGTGAAGAGGCCTTTTCCCTGATTAAACAACATAAATCAGGCAAACCACCCTCAGTCACAGAAACTCAAGAAAAGGACCCAATCCACTGAATTATCACCATATCCGTGAGGTTGGCAGCTTGCAGTTAAAAACCCATCAAAATGCAAAAAGTTTTTAAAAAGTGAACAGAGCTTAAGGGAAGTCAGAATGACATTTATGCTGGAAATGTTCCATAGTTGTTGTTTTTTAAAGTGAAGCTCACAAAATGTTGTTGATCTTAGAAGAAAGATTTTGGCTGAAATCACAGCACAGTTGTGTATTGATAACTATTCTTGCATTAATTCACTAATTGGTGGGCCAATGACCCCTTCGATAAACAGAGGGCAGATCACAAACCGGAATCCTGATTAAAAAGGTGTCAAACAAGATTGACCTTATGATGGTTTGATGTCCGCATCAGATCTTTAATACATGATGTTGCCTCCCTCAATGCAGGATGATCGTTGCCTGGAGAGCGTGCTGGATAACCAGTTTTACGGCGCTCAGATGGTGTTGTTGTAATCTCACAAAGGGGGGGTTGGAAAACCTGTGGCACTTTGAACATGAATTGGTTCTCACAGGAGGATTTTTCCAAATGGTCCGTCGACAGCCAAATGGGATAGGCAAGAAACGAGGGGAAAAGGAATCCAATCTATCAGAATCAAGATGGAAGGGACCTTGGAGGTCTTCTAGTCCAACCCCTTACTCAAGCAGGAGAATCTATACCCATGTTGGTGAACCTATGGCACACAGGTGGCACGCAGAGCCATTTATGCAGCCATGCAAGCCCCAGCCAAACTTACCTGCACTGTGCATGTGCGTGCCCCCCAGCTGATTTTTGGCCTGTTGGGGAGGCCATTTTCGCCTTCCTGGAGGCTCGAGGGAAGCCTCTGCAACCTCGGGAGGCCAAAAAACAGCCTTCTGGAAATACCGGACGGGCCGAAACGGGCCCATTTTCAGCCTTCCAAGGATCCAGAGGCCCTTGGGAGGCTGAAAACAGGCACTTCCAGTATTTCCAGAAGGCCCGTTTTGGGGCCTCCCGAGGTTGCAGAGGCTTCCCTCCAGCCTCGGGAGGGTGAAAATGGCCTCCAATGGGCCGAAAATAAGCTGGGAGGGTGTGTGCATGCAAGGTGCAGGGTGGGGGTGTTGCACGTGCATGCAGAGGGTGGCGGGGCCCATTGCATTGTGGGTGCCGACATGCCTGCGCTCTCAGCACATGATAACAAAAAGGTTCGCCATCACTGACCTACACCATTTCAGACAAGTGGCTCTCCAGTCTCTTCTTAAAAGCCTCCAGTGATGGAGCATCCATGATTTCTGGAGGCCAGTCGTTCCCCTGGTTAATTGTCCTCCCTGTTAGGAAGTTCCTCCTCAATTCCAGGTTGCTTCTCTCCTTGATTAGTTTCCATCCGTTGTTTCTTATCTTGCCCTTCGGGTGCTTTGGAGAATAATTTGACCCCCACTTCATTGTGGCAGCCCCTCAAATGCTGGAATCCTGCTATCATGTCCCATTCAGTCCTTCTTTTCTCTAGACTACTCATGCCTGGTTCCCAGGGGTGGGATTCTACCAGTTTGCACCTATTTGCTAGAACTGGTTGTTAACATTCTAAACAGTTGGGAGAACCGGTTGTGAGAAGACATTCCTGGCCTAATCCTGTAAGGAAGGCAGGAAGGAAACATTCTGGTGTTGCTGACAGAAACTGCTTCTCTGTTAACCCTGATTACATTCTTGGCAGGACGAGACTTCCTGTCTCTGGAACGTCTCTGGAGTCTTTTCCCCTCCTTTGCTGGTACTTTGCTTATGTGGAGTGACCACTAAAAAAAGTGACTTATGACCATTTTGCACACTTACAACTGTTGCAGCATCCCCACACTCACAAGAGGCCAGGCCAGGAGATGTGTGCCTCGGTGTGAGTGATGTTGAGTTGGCCACACCCAGACAGTAACATGGCCACCAAGCCATACCTACCAACTAAGCCACGCCCACGGAACCGGTTGTTAAAAAATTTGAATCCCACCCCTGCTGGTTTCTGCAATTGTTTGTCATATGTTTTAGTCTCCAGGCTTTTAATCATCTTAATTGCTCTTCTCTGCACTTTTTCCAAAGTCTCTACATCTTTTTTTGTAACGTGGCAAGCAAAACCGGATGCAGTATTCCAGGTGCGGCCTTACTAAGGCTTTATAAAAGGAGTACTAACACATCACATGATTTGGATTCTGTGCCTCTGTTTAGGCAACCCAGGATTGTGTTTGGTTTTTTTGGCTGCTGAATCCTCAGGAGATCATGGCAACAAAACCTGCCTTGCAAGGCTGAGTTTTCCCTCTCTGTGACCATCCGTCCTGATGCAGAAAAGTGTTTCCATTTTTTTTTTTCCTGGCAGACTCGATTTGGCTCGAGTCTATCTTTTTCTAGGAGCACATAGAAACCTGTCTGGAGTTGTGTGAATGTTGGAAATCTCCTTGCTGCCAGTGCACGATAGCTCAGCAAACAGCAAGAACTGGGCCATCACTCTGCTAAACAAATAATTCCCTCAACACTGTCCAACTCTTGACAAAGTCTGCACTACTCTTATTATTACTATTCATCTCCTCATCCTTCGTTTCACCCATCTCCTCCCACTTATGACTCTATGACTGTAATCTTGTAATAACGAGTCAATAATGACTGTAATAACGATTTTTATTGACTTTCCTAGTATCATTTGATTGCTTATTGTACCCTATGACTATTATTAAGTGTTGCACCTGATGATTCTTGACTCTTGATGAATGTCTCTTTTTGTTTATGTATACTGAGAGTATTTGCACCAAGACAAATTCCTTGGGTGTCCAATCACACTTGGCCAATAAAGAATTCTATTCTATTCTATTCTATTCTTTTTCACTCCAATATTTCTATTCTGTTCTATTCTTCATTCCAATATTCTATTCTATTCTATGCTGTGCTATGCTATGCTATTTTCTATTCTATTCTATTCTATTCTATTCTATTTTCTATTCTATGCTATGCCGTGCCATGCCGTTCTATTCTTTTCTATTCTATTCTTCATTCCAATATTCTATTCTGTTCTGTGATGAATGTATCTTTATCACTTTTATGTACAATGAGATCTTATGCACCAAAGACAAATTTCTTCTGTGTCCAATCACACTTGGCGAATAAGGAATTCTATTCTATTCTATTCTGTTCTATTCTATTCTATTCTATTCTATTCTGTTCTATTCTATTCTATTTTCTATTCTGTTCTGTTCTATTTTCTATTCTATTCTATTCTATTCTATTTTCTGTTCTATTTTCTATTCTATTCTATTCTATTCTACTCTAGTCTACTCTACACTGCTCTATTGTTAACTCTGGCCATGGGAAGGGTTCTTTTCAAAAAGGGGCCTTCCTTCAGGAATGGTGAGGAGGGTCTCACATCCAGCCCTCCCAAGCCAAGAAACCTCCCTCCCCGCACTTTCTCCTCCTCCCCCCTCTTTGTTGGCAGCCTGTGGGAGGCTGTGATTTATGGCAAGACTGGGGAAGGGGTTGGCCAAGAGGAAATGCCTGGGCCAAAAGATTGGAGCGCCCTTGAATCGACTTCTCTCTCCTGGAACCTTGAAATGGCGCCTGGAGCCTTCAGGGGAGCTAACCTCCTCCCCTTTCTGTCCAGGGCTGGGCCAGCTGGGAAGGCTGGCCCAGGGTTGATGATGGCCTGGGTGCTCTTTGGACCACAGAGATGTAAAGTTGATCCATCCCTACAGCCAGGGTCATTTTCATCCCACCTTCAGGCCAGGAAAAGAGCTTCTCCAATTTTGCAAAATGGGGCTGGTTTGGTTGCACTGAATCTGTTTCCTCCAGAATTATCTGGAGCCGCATCAGTTTATGGGGTCCCCATTGATTTGATGTCAGGGGCCCACCGAGCAAGTTTAAGGCTTGTGGACTTCAGCTTTGAATTGAAGCCCTCAAGTCTTAAAAGTTGTCAAGTTTGGAGGCTCCTGTTCTACATCATTGGATGTTAAGCTGCAGACCAAAGCTGGTGGGCAAGGTTTCAGTGGGTGGGGGGGGGGCAGAGGCCTTTATCCAAATCCTGGACTAAAGGCATTTATGTATGGAAAAGGGAGAATAGAATAGAATAGAATAGAATAGAATAGAATAGAATAGAATAGAATAGAAGGGACCTTGGAGGTCTTCTAGTCCAGCCCCCTGCTCAAGCAGGAGAATCTATACCATCTCACCTCCAGTGATGGAGCACCCACGATTTCTGGAGGCAAGCAGTTCCACTGGTTGATTGTGCTCCCTGTTAGGAAGTTTCTCCTTAATTCCAGGTTGCTTCTCTCCTTGGTTAGTTTCCATCCGTCGTTTCTTGTCTTCTGATGCTTTGGAAAATAAGTTGTCCCCCTTCTTCTTTCTGGCAGCCCCTCAAATACTGGAATCCTGCTGCCATCTCCCCTCTCGTCCTTCTTTTCTCCAGACTAGCCAAACCCAAATCTTCATATGGAGTTTCAACCTTCACAAGGGAGTCTGAAGTTTCTCAGGCCCCCTAAACAGGCTGTTGAGTGTGAAAGGGGTTTCTAACACACACGGAAGACCTTCCCGGGCAAATTAATCCCCTCATTTTGAGAAATACGAAATTGAAACATAAAATCCTGCAGCTAAAGGCAAACAGGTCTGATTCTGAAGGGCATTCATCCTCCATGTTAATTTTATTTCTAGCCCTGTTGCACTACATCGGTGAAGTGACCTGTTGCATTTTGCAGACATAATCATTTCAGACATAAATACCATTATCAGCTGCAGAGAATATTATCCGGGGGGGGGGGGGNGGGGGGGGGGGGGGGGGAGGTTGCTAAAGAATTGAAAAATAATAGGGGCTGTGACCATTCCAATTTTCCTCCTCCTCCTCTTTCCTCTTCTCCTTCCTCTTCCCCTCCTTCCCCTCCTCCTTCCTCTTCCCTCCTCCTCCTCCTTCCTCTCCTCCTCCTCTTCTTCCTCTTCCTCCTCCTCTTCTTCCTCTTCCCCTCTTCTTCTTCTTCTTCCTCCTCCCCCTCCTCCTTCTTCTTCCTCTCCTCTTCCTCCTTCTCCTCCTCCTTCTTCTTCCACTTCTTCTTCCTCTCCCCCTCCTTCTTCTCCTCCTCCTCCATCTCCGTCTCCTCCTTCTCCTTCCTTTTCCTCTCCTCCTCCTTCCCCTTCTCCTTCCTTTTCCTCTCCTCCTCCTCCTCCTCCTCCTTCCTCTTCCCCTCCTTCTTCTCCTCCTTCCTCTTCTCCTTCTCCATCTCCATCTCCTCCTTCTCCCCTCTTCCCTGCCCACAACTGCCACACCAACTTTGGATGGTGCTCCCAGGTGTGGCTTTTAAACAACCAGCTGGTCTACCTTAAGCAATGGGTTACATCTAAGCTTGGAGAAGGAGAGGGGTTGGGTATTCTCTTCACCCAGGCTCTGGGTTGCAAAGAGCTGGTTGGTGGCCCAGCTGGGAACCCACCCTCTTCCTTCCAAGGCCCCCAGAGAGAAAGGCCTGATCTGCCAGCACGATGGCCAGCGGAGCGGCTCTCGGAAATGGCCACAGGGTGCTCCTGGACAGGAAGCCTGAAAGAAGCTGAGGACAAAGAGAGGAAGCAGCAGAGGAGTTATCTCAGGGCTACACTCGCTGGCTGTTGAGGGGGTGGGTGGGGGGGTGGCCTTTTCAGCTTGGCTCCAGAGGGCCGGAAACCTCACCCTCCCCCCTCATCCCCCTGCCCTTCNGAAACCTCACCCTCCCCCCTCGTCCCCCTGCCCTTCCTGATTCGGCTTAACGTTCACCGTGAGGTTTCCAGAGTGAGGGGCTGAGACCCACCCACACCCACCTGCCTCTACGTGGCTCCAGACATGGCTCAAGGGCCTTAGTGCCCTTTGGTCTGCTAAGGGCTCCTTTTTCCTGGATGAGCATCTTTGGCCAGGAGAGGCTGCCATACCGCCCCAGGAGTTTGCCTGGGCTGCGGTTCTTGTGCCATGCACAAGAAACGTGTTTTGTTTTTGCTAGAGGAGAGCTGAGAGAGACAAATAAACCCGCCTGCTGTCCCACAAACACTCTTTGAGGACCCTACCCACATCTTGGGTGAGTCCATTCAGGCCTTGGCTCCATGAAGCAAAGAGTTAAGAGAATTTCCACAGCTCTAGGTTGTGCAGCCTGCAGCTGAGCAGATCAGGAAAACATTTTTAAAAATATTTAGAGGATGCCCCAAACAGAAATGCTCTGCAAAAATTATTTTGGGCTGGCTGAGTCTCCGGGGACCAGCCCTGAAGCCAATGGGCAACCAGAAGGAAAGGTCTTGCATCAGATTATGAGCATTAGGGGCCTGAAGGCGACACAAAACATCAGTGGATGGAAACTCATCAAGGAGAGAAGCAACCTGGAATTAGGGAGAAACTTCCTAGCAGGGAGGACAATTAACCAGGGGAACAGAAGTTGCCTTCAGAAGTTGTAGGCGCTCGCTCCATCACTGGAGGTTTTAAAGAAGGGACTGGACAGCCACTTCTCTGAAATGGTATAGGATTTCCTGCTTGAGTAGTGGCCTGGACTAGAAGACCTCTAAGGTCCCTTCCAACTCTGTTATTCTATGCTTTTATGCTTTTTCCTTGTATGCTCTCACTGCAGAGAAGGAGGAGGAGGACGGGGGAGGGGGGGAGAAAGAGAAAGAAGAACAAAGAAAAGAGAACAAAGAGAAAAGAGAAAGAGCATTGCTAGAAGTTTCTCCGGAGGTCTAAGAGCCAGCAAGACTGAAACATTTTTTTGCCTTGAAAGATATCCTTCAGCTCTTCTTAGAATCTCCATCATTTCAAGTTGTCCAAGTTGAGAAACGCTGCTCTAAAATTCCCAGAATGTTCTCAAGCCATTGGGAATAAATAATTATAAGTCATAATGATGTTATTATAATACAACACAATAATATTATTTTTTTTTTAAATTTTATTGTTTTTTATGGACAAACAAAAACAAACAAAACATAAAAACATCTAGCTTTCTTCCATAAATATACAAACAGTGTGTCGGTTGGTTTACAAATTTTTTGTGCATCGATTTCATAGTCTCAATTACCGTTACATTACATAATAACTCATATTATCAGAAGTATAGTTATCTCGCAAAGTATGAATGAATAAAATTATAGTCAAATGATTGATTAATAATAATACTAGGATATTCAATTTCTGATAATAATATTAATTTTATAAAGAACATCTCACATCAGCCCATGAGGGTGTTGCTGGCACTCAAAGAGAAATAACTGGGGGGGAAAATTATCTTTCAATCCCCATGCCAGCGGCTTCAGACTTGAAAAACCACAATTTGCAGCTCCGAATAGATGCCAGGTTAGAATCAGAATCAGAAGAGAGGTAGAAGGGACCGTGGAGGTCTTCTAGTCCAGCCCATTTGGGAATATGAGAAAGTCACCCACGCCTGCAGGAAGGGAAGGCACCCTGCGTGTCTCCAATGTGGTGTATTGTCTCCAGTATATTTCCCAAACTTGCTCCCTGCCTCCTCCCTGCTTTCCTCAGCAGATGCGCCAGCCTTCTCCAAGCTTCTCCATTGCCAGACGGAAGAGCTATTTCCACCTGTCGGAAGTTCGCACCCACCCCTCTCCGAGGGAGATGAAATATTTTAGGATATACTAAAAAGGCAGAATATTTCCCCTAAAAGAGTAGAAACTGAGAAGCAGAAACTCCCTCAGAAGCAGAAGCTCACCCCCACCACCTTTGTTAATGGGTGGGCCATTAAGGCCTGGGCCAGAATATTCCACATAACAAAGATCTACTCCAGGTAATAGGAATTTCCCAAAGCTCTTTCGTTACATCGTCACCATCCAGCAAGGCTCAACCGAGCCTGGGACTCAGGACAGCCTACAGAGTTGGGGGCTTGCGTGGCCCCATGGGAGTCTGACAAGCAATCAGAACAGGAGCTCAAATTCAAATCCCAACAGAGGGTATAAAACCCAGGCAATCCCAGCATCTCAGCCCTTCTTGACCTTCTCTTCTCACCTTGAAGCATGGGATCGTCCTTTTCACTTTGGAGCTCCAAGCCAGGTGGTCCTGCTGTCCACCATTAAACCATCTTTCCAAATAGCCTCCATGTTTCCAGTGTCTTTTCCCCCACTTGGAACTGAGCCCAAAAGGATAATTCTTCCAGCACACCATACCAATCGTGCCAAATAAACCCCCCACCCACCAGTTCATTTTTATACACCCATACAGATTTTGGAAAAAATGCAGAGAAGAGCAATTAAGATGATCAAAGGTCTGGAGACTAAACCATATGAAGAACAGCTGCAGGAACTGGGTATGGCCAGTCTAAAGGAAAGAAGGACGAGGGGGGGGGACAGGATAGCAGTATTTGAGGGGCTGCCACAAGGAAGAGGGGGGTCTATTTTCCAAAGCCCCTGAAGGCAGGACAACAAACAACGGACGGAAACTAACCAAGGAGAGAAGCAACCTGGAATTAAGGAGAAGCTTCCTAAGAGGGAGGACAATTAACCAGTGGAACAAAAGTTGCCTTCAGAACAGCAATGACAGAACTGGAAAAACGATAGTATGCCACTCGAGGAAAATGTGATAAGAAAAATACTAGAGTATGCCGAGATTGAATTTTTTATTTAAGAGAAAGAGCAACTTTTACCCCAAATCAGGCAGGCAGATTGAGCTGCTTGCAGAATCACAGATTCACTCAGAGATCTACCTTTCTGCCGTCTGCTGCCTGAGTCTTCAATCCTAAGGAAGGTTCAGCTCTGCTCTCAGGCCACTTCTCCCTCCCCCANCCCCCCGGGGGGGGGGGGGGGGGGGGGGGGCCAGTGGTGTGATTTGCCGGGTCTCCAAACTGCGCAGAATCCTAACAACCGGTTCTAGAGAACTGGTCCGAACTGGTGGAATCCCACCCCTGCTTTTCTCGCTGGAAAATGAACCCAGCTTTCTCCACCAACCAAATGAAGTGGGAACAATGGACCGGGAGGGGCGGTAAATCTTATTGCCATAGGGAGAGGAGGGGGCAGAAGATGAACCCGCCTTGAGACCAAGGGCCACATTCAACATGGGGGAGCTGAAGCCCCCCCCCCCAAGGTGAGGACTACCATCAGGGTAGGGCTGGCAGGATTTTCATGGTGTTCAGTGTTCGGTCTTTATCTGTTTCCCAGCTCATGGCAGGAAACATGGCTGTTGCTCGTCCATTGTCATGGCAGCCTTGGGGCCTACAAGACCCTTCTCCACGGGAAAACTTGAGGACCACGTCCAGCTTTCTCTCTCCACAGCCTCTCTGCAAACTTTCCAGAATTGCCCTATTTCGGTGACAGCTCCAACCTAAACCCCCCCCCCACACACACAACTTGTCTGAACTCAGAAACTGAAAGATTGGCACCATTTACATGGGGATGGAGCACCACCAGGAAATCCTACAGGGTGTGATGGAGAATGGGAAGAAAAGGAAAGCAAGGCACTTGCAAGCTATTTCAGCATATCTGCCCCTGTATTTCTAAAAAAAAATTAGAAATTTTTGGCTGGGCCTATCTGAAAAATATAGTAAGAAAAATGCATATTTAGTTATTCATATGTTAACTGCTGACAGAATTGTATTTGCACAAAATTGGAAAAGTGAAGAGATACCTACAAATGAGAATGTGATCAGGAAAATACTAGAATGTGCGGAAATGAATAGATTAACATTGGCAATAAAGGAGAAAGAGCAAACTGAATACTATATGATATGGAATTTATTTTATCAATGGTTAAATGATAAAAAATTGAAGTTAGAAGCAAGGAACCACAATAAAGATGATATGGTAAAAGAAACAAGTTAATATGATGATGAACATGTTGAATATCACCATGTGAACACTGTATAATCACTAGGTGGACATTACTATGTTAAATATTGCAGAATTCATATGTAACGAAGGATGCCGTAATTTTGATTATTGTCAAACAAAGATATTTGTGCCCAGACTGTTTGACTGAAAATGGAATGATTGTATTAAAAATTTAAAAAAAAATGATTACAAAGAGATTTGGCTGGGGGAAAAAAACTATGTCTTGGTCTCTCTTTCTCTGTGGGGATGCACTTTAATGTTAAAGAAGAAAGAAAAAAAATCAGTGCAAAAACTCTTGTGTTATGCCTTTTCAAGAGACCATGAAATCAAGATGTTGACCACACAGAAACCTTCTTGCTGGCTGCCCTGGGGGATTCTGGGATCTGAAGTTCACCCATCTGAAAGTTGGCTGAGTCCTGAGGCCAGCCTAACTCTCAACCATCCTCAAAGACTTTAGAATTCGATTCCAGGTCCCACTTTCTGTTGACATTCACTCCTGACCTTACCTCGAAAGGAGGTCTAAGAGCTGAACTAATATTTTGCTTGGAAGAGAGGAAAATGACTTGGAAAATAGGTTTGGGTAAAACCCTTGGGGGATAGTAAGTCCAGGGGGCCTCTGCCCTCTGATGACCCTGGAGACCCTTTGCTGAGTGCTCAGAAAGACTTCAAAGCAAACCAGCCAACCACACAACTGCCCAAAAGCCAAAAGCCATCAAAACCAGCCCCCACCTTTTCCAAAGTGCTGCTCCCCACAGCTGACCCCCTTCCATCTTCATTTGGCTTTCTTGAAAACCTGCATGGAGGATCACTTGTCAGTTTCCCTGGGCTTTGCATTTCCCTGCATCTGTCCAGTTCATTGGGGGGTTGCCCCTTCCCCTCCATTTAAGTCTTTCTGTCAACTTTGTATTTTTCCCTCAAACTTGGGGGTTTTGAGCAGATATTTTCAAGCAGAGAAGAGCAACCAGGATGATGAGGGGACTGGAGGCTGAAACCTAGGAAGGAGGGTTGCAGAAACTGGGCCTGGCTAGTCCAGGGAAGAGAAGGACCAGAGGAGGCAGGAGAGCATCTTCCAACATTTGAGGGGCTTCCCCAGAGAGGAGGAAGGGGGTCAAGCTGTTTTCTAAAGCACCTGAAGGCCAGACAAAGAATAATTTTTATTTATTTATTTATTTTGTCAAGCATGTCTTTGATAATATATAAAAGTATAAACATGATTATTAATACATGAAATAGATACAAACAAGGCCTTCAGGTGCTTTAGAAAACAGCTTGACCCCATTCCTCATCTCTATGCCAGCCCCTCAAATATTGGAGCACTTCTCTCCTGTCTCCCCTGGTCCTTCCCTTCCCTTCACCAGACTAGCCAGGCCCGGTTCCTGCAACCGTTCATCGTATGTTTTTGCCTCCAGTCCCCTCATCACCCTGGTTGCTCTTTTCTGCACTTTTTTTTAGAGTCTCAACCTCTTTTTTATGGTGTGGTGACCAAAAGTGGATGCAGTCCTCTAGGTGTGGCCTTACTAAGGCTTTATAGGGTGGTATTAGGTGGAGATCTCTGCTGGGTGCTCTATAATCCCAGGCCAGAGTGGGTTTGATTCCTTCTGGCAAGGCTCAGCATGATGGCCTTTGGGTACCAACCAGTTCATTGCTGTTGTGCTAACTTAGAAGAGAAGGTTGGATTTTCTAGTGAAATGCCAGATTTTCCCCTCCCCCCTCTATTTTATGGTTGAAGGCAGACACACCATGTGCTCCATCTGCACACCTCTACACAATTGCCACTCCGGCCAACAACCCAACAACCATCACGGCTCCCTTGAAGAGGAAGGCCTTCTGCTGCTGAGTGCCCCATTCCAGGAAAGGCCTTGAGGGTCTATATTTGTCGAGGGTTTCCATGCCTCCCAAGTTCTTCGATGCAAAGGTCACACTGCCTCTTCCCTTCCCAACAAAGTGACTGGGCTTTCCTGACGCAGTTCCTGTTTCCTCCCGGATGAGATTTGCATTGTTCTTCCAAAGCAATCTCCCAATCTCCCCCTTGCATTCCCTTCCTGTTTCCGGAGAGGGAAAGGAAACAGAGATTTGCTGCTGCTGCTTTTGGTGTGAATAGTGAATGCTGGGTTTGTGGGCACCCGAGGAGGGGCAGGTGGGTGAGGGGGACCGGGATTGAAGGGGTGGCTTGTTTTGCTGCTTGGAATAAAAACATTTTTTTCTCACCTACCCAAATTCCCTCTTCTTGCAGTGTCTTTTCATGTATATCCTTTTATTCGTTCGCAATAAAGCATACAAAGAGACGACAAAATCAAATGCAGATGCTGTGAGGGGTGGTGGTGTGGGGGGCATCCTCTCTTGTCTGTTTTAACTTCTGTTGATCCAGGGATGGGACCCCATTGCTGTTCCAGGTGCTGTAACCTTGACAACCTGTGGACTTCAGTTCCCATAATTCCCCAGCCAGCCATGCCAGGGTTGGAAAACTTCTGGTCTAGGGTCTCCTGCATGAGCAGGGGGTTGGACTAGATGATCTCCAAGGTCCCTTCCAACACTTTTTATTCTACTCTGCTCTATAGAAATACATATGTGTAAGAGAATATATTTCAGGAAGAGATTGGACAGATTGGAGCAGGGGGTTGGACTAGAAGACCTCTAAGGTCCCTTCCAACTCTGTTTATTCTATTCTGTTCTATATCAGTAAATATCAGGGAAATGAGGGAAGGAAAAAGGGAAGTGAAGAGTGATGGAAAGGAAGGGAAAAAGAAGAAAAATAAAAGCATTGACTTCCGACTCCTTTGGTGTAGTTGAAGAAAGCATGAAGATCTACCCTCAACTTTTTACTTTTTTTCCTAATAATAGAAACTAGCCATTTCTGTCACAACAAATCTTTCTAATCAGTAAAACCCAAAATCAAAATTTCATTTTTTTTCCACCCCAAGCACAAAATCCAGAAGCGGTTTCCAAGTAGAAATGAAAGTATTTGTATATATGTATATATATATATATATATATACATTTTCCTTTGATCAAAGCAGTCAATTTAGCCATCTCTGCTAACGCCATCAGTTTTTTCAGCTCCATCCATCCATCCATCCATGGTATGTGTGGGGGGTGTTTTGAGGTGACTGCTCTTCTTGCAGCATCAATGGGATTGCAAGCATTAATCCAACTCCTAGATGGGAAGATCTGCAGGCCTGGCCTTATCTATCTATCTATCTATCTATCTATCTATCTATCTATCTATCTATCTATCTATCTATCTAATTTATATTGTTGCCTGTTCGACTTGAGGCGGCTTACAGAATGTAAAGCCATATTTAAAACAAAAATGAAAAAAATAAAAACAAAAAGAATCAAATAAATTAATAAAGTACAATAGAACAAAATCTGGAAAAATATAGAAGTAAATTTTAAAAAATCACACACACACACACACACACACACACACACACCCAACTCCCAACCCCATCCCATCCCAATGACAGCAGATCCCAGGAGTCAATTGATGGGCTCCATCCCACTCTGGGTTCCCCAGGCCCGCTGGTAGAACCAGGTCCCCAGGGCCTTCCTTCTCCTCCATCTCCCACCACCAGGGCCCCCCTTGGAAGTCCAAACACTTTCTAGAGAACCTGGAGGAACCAAGGAGTCCAACCAAACTAGTGAGCAGGAGGGTTGGGTTGTTTATGGAGCCTGAAAAACTGGACTAAAGAGTGGGAGGGCACTTAATTCAGAACTCCTGCAGAAAGGAGTTGTGGCAGTGGTAGGATTCAACTTTTTTTTACGACCGGTTCTGTGGGCATGCCTTGGTGGGCGTGGCTTGGTGGGCGTGGCAAGGGGAAGATTACTGCCAAATTCCCCTTCCCTCCCCACCCCACTAACCTGCTTTCCAGCTCCGTTCTCCTGGGCAGGGCAACCAAAGGAGACCTAACCGATCAGCAGAGACACAGTGGGAGGCAGAGAATAAATGGGGTTGGCGGGGCCACTCAGAGACGGGATTGGCCGGTTCTCCGAACTCCTCAAAAGAACGGGCTGAATCCCACCTCTGGTCTGTCACATCATTGAGCACTGGACTGAGCCAAGGGGAGAAGAGTTGGGCTGCCCAACACATCCAGCCAGGGTGGGGCCCAACTGGCCTGGCAAGTCTCCGATGGGGAGGCTCCAGAGTCCATTGGTCTGGCCATGATGCCCTTGGGCCCAACCCTTCCTTTGGGAAGGGAATGAAGCCATGGGCTAAATTGGCTGGGCTGAAGAGACCCTCAGCAACTGTCCTTTATGGTGATTGCTCATCCTTCCCAAGACAGGATAGCAGTCTTCCAATATTGGAGGGAGGAGGAAGGGGTCAAGCTATTCTCCAAAGCACCCGAAGGCCAGTCAAGGAAGGATGGATGGAAGCCGATCAACCTGGAAATGAGGAGACATTTCCTGACAGTGAGAACCATCAACGCATGGAACAGAAGTTGCCTTCAGAAGTTGTGGGAGCTTCATCACTACTGGAGGCTTTCAAGAAGAAGCTGGACTGCCATCTGTCAGAAATGGTGTAGGGTCTCCTGCTTGGGCAGGGGGTTGGACTAGATGACCTAATAGGTCCCTTCCAACTCTGTTAATCTGTTAATCCTTGTGATTTATAATAAAGTCCAATTTTGCATCAGTGTCTCTGAAACCCAAATTGCAGTGGTCTTTTGTGCCAGGTGATCTGGTCTGGCTAACCGTGGCAGGCAACGTATCCTCTGCTGCGTCTCCACCATAGGGCATTCAGAGATACACTGCTCCTGAAAGTGGAGGCTCCATTCACTCATTTCTTCCCTCCCTCTTGGCAGTCCTCTCTACGATCAGTACTGCAAGGACCATTTCTCCGACGGAAACTGTGACAAGGGCTGCAACAGTGCCGAGTGCGAATGGGACGGCCTGGACTGTGCCAACCACGTGCCCGAGAGGCTCGCCGACGGCACCCTGGTGATCGTGGTCCTCATCATCCCCGACATCCTGAGGAACAACTCTCTCAACTTCCTGCGGGAGCTCAGCCGGGTCCTGCACACCAATGTGGTCTTCAAGAGGGACGCCAAGGGGGAGTCCATGATCTTCCCTTATTTCGGGAATCCGGAAGAGCTGAAGAAGCACCGCATCAAGAGGTCAGCGGACGGCTGGCCGGACATGTCTGAAGTGGTGGTCAGTGTGACAGAAGCTCTCCACTCGACACTCAGCCGGAGGCCAAAGAGAGAGCTGGACCAGGTGGAAATCTACGGGTAAGCAGGCAACTACGGTGTGTGTATGTGTGTATGTGTAGTTGAGAGCAGGGGTCTCCAACCTTGGCCACTTTAAGCCTGGCGGGTTTCAACTCCCAGAATTCCCCAGCCAGCTGTCTGGGAGCTGAAGTCCTCCAGGCTTAAAGTGGCCAAGGTGACTCTTACCTCGTCTAGTGCAAGGAGGGGACCCGAAATAGAAAGTCCTCGATTTTACAACAGTTCATTTAGTGTCCATAGAGATTCTCCGTCCTCCAGGTCATGGTTGTGCCAAAGGCGCTTTTTTCTGGAGGCAACCAGACTTCATGGTTTTCTCTTTGAAGATGTTTTGCTTCTCATCCAAGAAGCTTCTTCAGCTCTTACTGGACAGTGGAGAAGGGAAGGATTTATACTCCTTGCGGACAGCTGGTCATTTGCATTCTTTTAGAGGGTCATTGAAGCACTTGAAGGTTTATCTATATGGCTACATGAATCTCTACAGACATTTAGCTGTGCAATTTGGGATGGACACCCTTGAAATGGTGTGGGAGGAGGAATGGATTTCCAGAGGAAAAAAAGGCAGACTAGAGGAACAAGGAGCACCACTCAGGTGAGCCTGAGGACACAGATAAACCTCCAAGTGGCCTCAATGATTCTCTAAAAAGGATGCAAATGACCAGCTGTCTGCAAGGAGTATAAATCCCTCCATTCCCCACCATCCAGTCAGAGCTGAAGAAGCTTCTTGAGTGAGAAGCGAAATGTCTTCAAAAGAAGAAAACAAGAAAGTCCAGTTGCCTCCTGAAAAAAAGGACTTTTGGGCCATCCAAGGAGAATAGCCCAAAGGCCAGTGCTGAATGCCTCTTGCCTCACCCAGCACAACACAGGTGATCCTCGAGTAACAGCCAGGATTAAGCCCAAAATTTCTGTTGCTGAGCAAGACAGATGTTAAGTGAGTTTTGCCCCATTTTATGACCTCTCTTGCCACGGTTGTTAAGAGAAATTGCAGCAATTGTTAAGTTGGTAACTTGGTTGTTAAATGAACCTGGCTTCACCACTGACTTTGCTTGTCAGAAAAAGGCAAAAGGGATGTCAGCTTTGGAAGCCCTATTCCACGCTGCCACATAGCCTGAGAAAGTGGGAGGGGGATGATTTCAATTAAGTAGCTCTAAGTAGACAAAATAAAATTCTTTTTTGTTAGTTCAAGATCACAAATTAGGATCTTACTTTTGAATGGATCGTGATTGGGCCTTATTATGTCATGACGGCCAAGGTGGGGATGGATTTGTAGTTTGGGAAATTGTGGGAAGCCCGAAAACTTTTAGTTTCAGGTTTCCACAGATGTGCTAGGTGCTATTCTCATAAAGGTACTTTTGAGATGTGTTTGTCTCAGAGTTACTGATCGGAATGGAGGTTTGCTGGAACCCGGGACAATGCGACCGTCGTAAATATGAACTATGCTGGAGAGCTCCACCTTGAGGCCACCGCACCACCACTCCTCCTTCCAACTGGAACAGTCCTGCTTATCTCTGTACGTTCTCCCTTCCCCAAACCTGCAGGTCCATCGTTCACCTGGAAATCGACAACCGGCAATGCATCCAGGCCTCCTCTCAGTGCTTCCAAAGCGCCAACGATGTAGCAGCATTCCTGGGCGCCTTGGCCTCCAGCGGCAGTTTGGACATTCCCTACAAGATCGAAGCCGTGAAAAGTAAGCTGTCCTGACCCAGCTCCCCAAACACAATGTGAACGCAAAAGATTGCTTTCATTAGGAATGCCGGCAGCCCCAGCAAAAAGTTTCTCTCTCAGGCTAATAAATCCATGTGGCAGGGAGATGAATAGTTGTCTGCCACATCATCTTCATCCCCTGCTTTTATCCCCAGAGCTGGGCTGGGGCTTCGCTAGCAGCAGTGGCTCTTCTGTCCCAAGGACCTGCCCATAGATTTCCACTGCTCTCCTCTCCTCTGCCTTCTGCGCATCTGCACTTCAGGCACTGGACCCAGCTGTTCCTCCTCTTCCTCATCAGCCACCTCCACACCTGGGGGCTGTCGACTCTCCATCGGAGGGCTGACAGATGGTGGAGGCTTTGCCTCTGTCTCTCTCTCTCTGCCACCTCCATTCCCTCTTCCCCTTCACATGGCTGTTAGGAAACTAATGCAAATCTTAGAAAGGAGAGAATATAAATGTTTAAAGAGATGGAGCATGAACACAGAGGCTAGTAGAGTAGAGTAGAGTAGAGTAGAGTAGAGTAGAGCTGGAAGGGACCTTGGAGGTCTTCTAGTCCAGCCCTGCTCAAGCAGGAAAACCAATAACATCTCAGACAAGTGGCTGTCTCTCTTCTTTTTTTTTAAATTTTTATTGATTTTAAAACAAACATAAACAAACATAACATAAAAACATAAACCATCTTCCATATGATATGTACATACAGTATGGCTGGTCTGATTTACATATTATTTTGCTGCAACCATTTCGTAGCCTTCCTATTGACAATTTACATGACATATCCTCTTCAATCTTATCATCGGATATTTAGTCGAAGTTACATTTAATATCTTTATTCATTGAGGATCCCACTTCCCGTATTCTGGAATTTTATTTGAGTCTTTATTACCTCATCCTTTTATTCGTCATATTCCATTGTCTAATTGGGCCATCTCACCCGTCTGTTCATAAGATTAATCATGGCAATATTATCACTACTTCTACAGCCTTTTTATTTTATTACGCAGGTATGTTAGGTGATCACCGAGCGCATGATGTAAGCGAAATAGTTAAGGTGCATTTGGCTCATATGGCACTAAGTGTCGTGTGCATGGGTTGTTACGAGGCGTTCTAAAGGATCGAAGTTATTGCTACTGTAGTAGGGGAATATCCTTACATTTAGTCCTGAGACCTTATATTTGAGCGTAAAGATTCAGATCTTAAAAAAGATTGGTGAGAGAAGTAAAGTATATATTAGTGTTGCTATCTATGTTTCTTGATTTTCTTAGAAGAATCTACATATTGCCATTTACGTGCTTATTTTTTTAGTCTAATGCTCCACCTGATAGAAGGCAGGAATTCCCAAATTTGGGTAAGAAAGTTGGTTATAATCATGCTTGTTCTCAATTTTCAAGAGAATGTCAATGCAACTCTTTTCAGCACAATTCCAATTTGTCCGTGCTCAATTCATTTACCTCACGTGGTAGATTGTGGTAATCTCGTCATGTTGATTGGCCATTTCTGTGTAGCAGATACAAATCCTAGGCTGCTGGTTTAAAGAGTTAGAGGCTGGTGAGTACTCGATTGTGTGTTGGTTATTACAAGATCAGGTATATTTGCAATATCTTTGTATAGTTTTCTAGAGGTGCGAATAAGCGTTGCCCAATAATGTGAAAGAATCCTCGTGGTTTCAGTCTAGTATGGGCTTATGCTTGTGTCGGATATGTTGTTTGTAGCCATGGCGCATGCGATGAATGCGTGATGGGTTTTTTCATGTGTCTCAATATAGTTTTAGCGTGTCCGCGGGCATTGCGTCCTAGCGGAGCATGAGGTGGACTATGTTGATGCTTCAGGGTGGTGGTCGTGTATGGACATTTTGCAATACCCTACATATGGTTTGGACTGTTCATTCTGTTGTGGAGAGCAGGTCTTGGGCGTTAGTTCGTTGCGTTCGGTGGGAACAATTGTGTCCCCATGTGTAAAGACATACTTATAGTGTCAGAGTTTGTGTCTTACTGATGACTGGTCGTCTGGTAGTTCAGACAGCTGATACTGGTTGTGGATACCCCTGGTGTAGGATGGTGAGATTTTGTGGTGAATGCGTGACCAAAGCAACTGATTTTGTGCGCGGGATTTGCTAGTGGATTGATGTTACGTCTGGTCTGTAGAAATCGAAGATTGTCATATGTTCCAGGATTCTTTGCCCCCAAGGCGCAAGTTAACGCGTTCTTAATTTTCTGTTGTGAACTTGGACTTGCTGCTTCTGCTATGACTTTAAGATGTTTCTAGTATGTAGATTGCCTAATATTAATAGTTTTTTAAATGGCACCTCTGTTCATCCTCAAGCACTGTCGCAATGGGACGATACTATCTATTATTCAGGTGAATTGGTTAATCATGAGAAAAGCCTTCTGTCTTTAAGTCATCTTTAGTCATAACCATTAAAGTCTGTATTTGCGCTATGGAGAAGCGCAATTTCCTCTTTATACTCGTGTGTCGTGTTTCCTATTGGGTCCTGAATTGTGGTGTCTGTGCATAGATTGTTATGTGCCAGGGTCGCCGTTTCATGGTTAATATTTCATGTATATTTAGACGATTATTGTTTTGTTCCTTATCAGGGTGGATTCATATTTAGAGGGTGATAAGAATGCTCTCAAGTAGTGCTAGTAGGCAACGCACGACGATTGTTCAGAAATAGTCGTTGGTCTTGTGTAGTCTTTTCTGGTCTGCCACGTTGTAACTGCTACAGAGACTGCCCACGTAGTGGATAATGCGGTCTTACTAAAATATCCCAAGTGTATGTTGCATTCCTTTTATACTATAAAAGCATTGCTCACGCCAAGGAACAGATCATACTCCTTCTACCATGTCAAACAATCTAGTATTTCTCTGATGTTAGTTCGTGATCATTGTCTTTAGCGCCACATGCAGAAATTGTTTGCTTAATTGAGCTTGAATCATCAGACTGGTCTCAATTAGGCAAGCCAAATCCTCCTCTTATATTTGCTCAGCTCTTGGCAAAAGTTTTAACTTGTATTCTCTGCCGTTCCTGTACTTGCCATGATTATTGTGTCACAGAACTCGAGTTTTGATGTTAATAGCATCTTGTCTTAAGGTGAATACTTTCACCCAAAGGCCTGATTGGAATTGTATTTAATACGCGAGAATATTTAGAAATTCTGGGTGAGTTCCATAGTTCATGCTGATTGTTGCAGTAGTTCATACTGCTCCCTATTTCTAAAGTTTGACGATATTGTAAAGTCTTTCCCATATTTCACCAAATCCTATGCTAGGCTCTTGTCGAGGCGTGCGTGTTAGTGTGATGCTAATATGAGTTATTAAGTCTCTTTTATAGGTGTGAGTTACATCGAGGACTGTTTACTGTCAAGTATTATCGTCCGAAGTTATTTTCATTTCTGTTATCGTGCTGCATCCTCCGCGCTTCTCTGCTGGGCCTTTGGTGGGATAATGGCAGGTTAGATATGCAGGCTTGGCAGTAGAGACCATTGGGGTTATCATGGTAGTCTGCAGGTTTGAGCTTGCTGTAAGACAATTAGCACTTTATTTCATAAACTTGGCTATACAAGTTGGAAGGGTTGCAGATGGTGTGATTGCTTGTAAGTTGTTATATGATAATCTCCTGTGGTTTCGCCTGAAAGGTCCAGTCGTGGACTGGCGCCATTCCATTATGTTTTGGCTTCTTGGGTGGCTCTACAGGTGTTTTTCAACTCTTTCGTGAAGGTATGTGGGCGTAGAGTTAGTATCGCTGTAACATACTCGTGGTTTGACTTCTTTCTGTCATCCAACTTTCAGTCTCTTTGTGGTATAGATGTTTCGCGGCAGGTATTGGGATATGTTACGTCTCTGCGTGGATGTGGATTTTGTCGCGTTCTGTTCTCTGGCTGAGCTATAGTATATGCAAACTGGGCTTAGATCAATTGTTGCTATGTTAAGTTGCAAAATGTCTGTTCCTCTGATTCGCAAGACATTTTTACTTTCTCATGTTATGCTAACCCATCTTGGCATGGTTTATTTTGCATCTTCAAGATGAGGATAAGTTCAGTGATTGGCACCGTTCGGTATATGTTTGTGGCTTACCGCGTCTTGTGTCATTTATTTTGTCCTGCGTTAAGCCGTGTGTTGTGTATAGTTACGAATTTATTATTATCCTTTTTATATACTGGAAATAGCTCCTCTTGTCTAGTTGACTGGCCAATTTGTCGATGTAACTCTTGTCTTTCAAGTCGTTCTTAACGCGTGCATGTTTTACTATTGGGCTTTAGAGGGCCTGATTCTTGTTTGTGCGGTATTGTTTCTTTTCCTTGTCGTAATCTAGTTATCTATGATGGCTCGGCAATAGTGCCTTCAGTGTGTTAGCATCCCGTGCCTCAGTAGCATAGTGGAGATTGTGAGTTGGGTTGCTGTGCATGTTTTTTCTTTTTGGCTTGCGTGAAGCAAAAGGAGCCTGGCAGATGTTGCTGGTTGTGACCGTCCCTCGGCGAGTGATGTCCGGATCGTTCATGCTCATAGGGTAAGTTCGTTTTTTCACGTTGTTTTAATAGTAGTATTATTATTGGAAACGTCTCATGCAGTGAGTTTGAAGCGTACTAGAGTCTTGTTCTGTTGCTTTTGTCTGTCTTGGTATGTCCTCGTGGGATGTTAGAAGTTTGGATCGAAGGGTGTGCGGTATATGGTAGGTGGTCCGTGTTCAGCCAGTTAATTGTTTCAATGTTTACTTCTTGAATATTGAGTACAGTTTGTTTGACATCCATTCAGTATCTATTCTGGACTCTATGATAATTGTCCTGTTTGGAGCATAGAATAAGTTATGTATTAAAGATTTCGTACGCATTTCCTTGAATCTGCATCCATATGTGTTTATTCTATTTCTGTCTTTCGAATCGGTTTTGACTGCATGGACTGTGTCCACAGGCGGAGTGTTGAGTGAGAAGAGAACGGAATACGATTGATGTTTGTTTAGGGAGGGAGCAGTATGTGTATGTTACTGTATGCTGGCTTTTTTGCTGCTGTTGTTGGTTTTCTGTGCCTATATGTAATCCAAGTTTATC
>BHFT01062379.1:1496-39524 GCA_004320025.1 Laticauda laticaudata | reverse complement strand
GGTATCAGTGGGAGTCTGTTGTGCCCAATGTTTGCCTGGCTGCTTGTGGTGTGGAGATCTTTCTATTTGAGAGTTGGTCAGGCTTCCAAATGATTTGACAGTCTGGTGGGAATCATCTTTTCTAATTCATGTCTTTCAGGTCTTTTTTCAATTCTATGGCTTCTCTGATGATTCTGTGGCTGGGGTTTTTCTATAAGTGGCTAGGGTTTTGTGCCATTGAAGTTGATGTTGTGAAACCTTTGTGATTTTCATGTGTTGGGACTAGTGGAGGAGGTGTGTTTAGTTTTTTTACTGCAATATTTGTGTTCATCCAGGCAGGTACTTAACTTTCCATTTTGGTCTGTCCAATGTATGTGCTGGGCATGATGCACAGGAAAACTTCGTATATCCCTGGTTTCAGGTCCAATTTTGTCTTGGCGGTTTTTGAGGATGGCTTGCCTATTTTTTTGTCTGTTTTTGAGGCAGTCTTGATGTGGAATGGCCTGTGTAGTATGTTACTGATTTCTGTCTGTAGTACCTCTTATTGCAGGGCGGCAGCTGTTCCATAAGGTCTGTTCATCTTCTAGGTCTCTATTATTTCTTAGTATTCTGTTTGAAATTTGTGCGTACAACTTTAAAAACAATCAATTGACAGTGGGATAATATCCGAAGGAAAGTCTGAACAGCACACATGTTAAGTCCCCACGGAACCTTAAAATAAATATATATATTATATTTATATATATTGTGTTTTTTAAGCTCCTCGCAGGGTACTTACAGTTTGTCTTTTAGGCTTGCCTTCACGGTATTAATCCCGCACGTCATTGTAGTTCTGTTAAATTGTAGCAAACGTTCAGCAGAATCTCAATCTGCCATCATCATGCTTCCTGTGTAGATGTGTAGATCATACACAGAAGCTCTGATGAATGGCAGATTCTGCTGAAGAACGTTGCCTACAACTTTAACAGAACTACAAGTGACGGGGATAATACGCCGAATGGAAGCTAAACAGCACAAATATATATATAATACTATATACTGATTTATGGATCTTACTGGTTATTCAGGTTTTCTCACCGCGGTAGAATTGGAAGTATCTAGGACAACTGTTTCGATGAAAATCTCATTCATCATCTTCAGGCTTGTTTCTTCAGCTCTGTTGCTTCTCAGAGTAATGTGAACCTTGCAGCTGCTTTCTATCCTTTAACTGGCTAGTCGGGAGTGTGACTTGATTGGGTGGGGGTTTGCTAGTTAGTTCTGATTGGTAGGGGAGTGTTGGCTGTTTTCTGATTGGCTGGGGGTATGTTCTGCTAGGTGGGGGCTATGGTTGTCAGAACACAGCCAACCCCCTACGCAATCCAGAAACACCAGCCACAACCCCACCCAATCAAGTCACACCCCCACTAGTACTGAGAATGAGTGTCTCACAGTTCCTCTGTTTCAAATTGAGGCTGGTCCTATTCTGATTGGCTATTAACTCCAAGTCCAATTGACGCACAGAACCCACGGTTAATAGGCCAACCAGAATAGACGCAGCCTCAAATTTAAACAGAGGAACTGTGAGACACCACTTACTATACAGAAGCCTGATGGATGGCCAGATGGAGATTCTGCTGAAACGTTGCTCACATACTTTAACAGAACTACCAATGAGCTAAACTATACAGAACTACAAAGACGTGGGATTAATACCCGAAGGAAGCTAAACAGCCAATCATGTAATACCCCGCGAGAGCTTAAAAAACAAACAAATATATAGTATATAATATATATATATATATATATATATAATATAGTATTATATATAATATATATATGGATCTTTGGTTATTCGGCGTTTTTCTCGCACGTAGGAATTGGAAGTATCTAGGCAACGTTCGATGAAGTCTGCATTCATCATCTTCAGGCTTGTTTCTTCAGCTTCTGTGCTTCTCAGAGTAATGTGAGCTTGCAGCTGCCAAGCTCCACATACTCTGAGAAGCACAGAGCTGAAAGAAACAAGCCTGAAGATTGATGAATGAGATTCATCAAACGTTGCCTAGATACTTCGGCAATTCTAACGCGGGGAAAAACCCGAATAACCAAATGAATTTCACATAACAAATACTCGGCGAAAACCTCAGAAAACAGTATAATATATATAGTTTATTTTTGATGTAATACTGTAAGCACTTTTCTAAGATGTATGTTTCTGTTCTCTCACAAAAAATGTTATTTAGTTCTGTACTGAAGAATAATTGTTGTTATCACTCCTTTGAGGAGGTTTTCTTTTTTTTTTTTTTGTCCTTGAGTGCTGTACATAGGAATTCTTGGCTATATTCATTTGATGCCTTCGCTACATACATTTGATTGGATAACTACAATATAGCCTCTGGGAGAGAAATAATATTTTATCCTTCCATATATGATTCTGAAGTGCATATTAAGAGTAGACAAACTGAAAATTCTTGGTGATATTGGAAAGGAAGGAGACAGATGACGAAAATCAGGTTGTTGTTTTTTCCATGGCGTGAACAAGTCAATATACAATATGAATATAATAAAGGACATTCTTCATGGTGGAGGGTTCTATTATCAATAGAAAGGACAGGCAGTGGAGACATTATTTGCTTGCCCAAAATGCAATATTAGAAAGTTGATATAAGTCGGCAGTCAACATCCCACAACAGAACTGACCTATTTATAGTGGAGTACAAAATATTTCAATCTGAACTTTCTCAAATTCGAAAGACTCCTTTTGACCTCTAAGGAAGTATTTCAGTGCTGTCCTGACCCTGTCAGTAGACTTTCAGACTGTATAGAATTTGAAAGATTTTACACATTGTTACTTGTCTACTCTTTCTGACATGTTACAAAAAAAGGAAGCTAAAGGCATGAATTAAGGAAGAGTAAACAGGATGAAAATAAATTGAGAGTACTGATGAAAATTCAAGCCATGCCTTGCCTAACATTGATGTCTTAGCTAGATGAGTATGAGTGTTGAGGCCAATCCATGTTATTGTGGATTTTTTTCCATAATGTTATTGAAGATTATATTACTGTATTTAGATAAAACTAACATCACTGCATAGTACAGAAATACATTAAACATTTTTAAAAATCTTAAAAAGTGCAGAAAAACAAAAAAGGAAAAAGAAGAAAAATAGAAAAAGAATTGTCTCTTCAACTCCAGCAGGTATAATCAACATTAACAACACCAGTTTATCTTAAAATACAAATGAACAATTCTTCATTCTATACCTACCCCATTCTCCAAGAACCTATCTCTGAAACTTAATTTCTCCATATTAATTAGCAAATATACATTAAGTGTTATCAGAAATAATAATGTATTGCAAAGTTTATTTATTACACCCAAGTTATGCCTTCCTTTCTATTTAAAGAGATCTATTTCCTCTCTTTAAATATTAAAAGCCTCAGTCCAAAAATAACACTCCAAATGAATATTAACAGAAATACCCATCATCATTCAGTCCCAATCAAAAAGCTGTTGAAAATGACCAGAAACAGCAACCCATTATTTTAATCTTGCTCAAATAAACCAAATTTGTATTTTTCTTCTTTCTCCTAATTGTCTTTAAATTTCTCAAAGAAAAATCTAAACATCTGTTTTCTGATACTTTATCTCTTCTCTCAAAATTCTTGTCATCTTTGACAGGCCTAAAATAATTCCCATCACTCTTCTGATTTATTATTTGTATATCTGTTAACTAAATAGATTATTATCTAATTATATTTGAAAATCCATTATTTCGATCTAGTTCTTGTAAGCTTTAATATTTACATCCATCTGTAAGTCAATTTCAGTTTTATTCAATGGGGCTTGTTCTCTTCAAATAACATCCTCTGATTCTACCATAAAGTTAAACATAGCTGAAGTGCCTCCTGTACCCACCCAGTAACAAAACATTTCTTATAAAGTAACTATCTGATGCCCTTCAGTGTCTAAACTTCAAAGTCATTTTATCAGTTTCAAAGTATAAAAAAAGTTATTTTCCAAGCAGAAAGGATCCTTTCAATTAGCTTTAAAACCTTAAATCAAGTTTATTTGAGCCCTTAATTTGTTTAAAACTATCCAAAGCCAACAATAATCATCCTTTGACTGTACACTAAAAAAAAATCTTTAAATTTGTAGTTTAAAAAAAGATTGAAAGTGATTTCAATAAAAATTGCCAGTCTCTCAACTAACAACAATGGCAATAATAATAATAATAATAATAATAATAATAATAATAATAATAATAATAATAATAATAATAATAATAATAATTATAAATGAACACAATACCCCAGATATCATGACTGTGGAGAAGAAAAAAGTGTGGATCGTCGACATTGCCATACCTGGTGACAGTAGAATCGATGAGAAAGAGGATCGTACTGCAGAGACTCTGCCATAAACCAGTGCAAGTGGTTCCAGTGGAAATCAACAAGCTGGTTGCAGTACCTGAAGACCTAGGCAAGCACTTAAAAACAATTGGTGCTGACAAGATAACCATTGGTCAGCTGCAGAAGGCCACCTTACTGGAATCTGCTCGCGTAATCCGCTGATACATCACGCAGTCCTAAACACTTAGGAAGTGTTTGACTAGTGATTTGTGATACGAAACCCAGCATAGTTATCTCGTTTGCTGTGTATACTGTCATTTTTGTGTATAATTAATAATAACAACAAAAACAACAAAAACAACAACAGTAACAGTAGCAGTAACAATAAAAATAACAATAACAAATTACCAAAAAAATAAATCCATAGTGATAAAGACATGAGCCTCAGTTAAATTTATAGGTGAAATTATTGGTTATAAGCCCGATAAAAGTCTGTTGATTCAGCTGATTGCAAGACAACTGTAAAATGCAGTTTGCGCTATCTGATCATCCCTTCCCCCCAAAAAAAATACCTGTGTGCAGTACATGTGGGGTAATCATGTGATCTCTCCTTGCTCCAAAGATATTTTGGCAACCTCACATTTGAGTGCTAGTTTAAGCTTTAATATGTTCCTCTATACTAGTGAAATATTAGTTCAGCATGGCATTTTAGTGGATGTTTACCTAACCATGTTATTTTTAATATCAGCAAGCATGGGGTAATCATCACTTAGGACTCTTCCTCATGGCCCAATTGAAGAGCATTACCTATTCTTGAAACAGGAAGAAATTAATGTTATTTCTGAAAGTGCTGTGTCTACAATATGCCTGAAAAACAAGATTAGGTGATCTGCTGCACTCACTCTGGGGTCATGGTATTCTGTCAGAAGCCATGCTGCCTGTCAAGAGATCCTTCCTATTGGTTTAAGATTTTATAAAGAATCTCTTGTTCGCTGTTGCTTCATCCTAGTCAACTTGGTATTGACTAGTTAAATAAAAATAAATGCCAAGTGCTTCTATTGTATAATAATACATTGCTTGCAACTAACAAACTGACTAGTGTTTAAACATCTCTGGAAGACAAATGCTTCTCTTTTTTTGCCAGAAGCAAGGCTATTCTCCCAAATGAAACTGAATTTCAGCCAGCTTTGTTCTGTTTCCTATCCAAACACCATCTCCAATGAGAGCAGCAGAATGGGAAGACAAGACAAACTTCCAGTGGAGGCAGGAAAAAGAGGACATTGGGCAGTGTGTTTAGAAATTTTCTAAGCAAGGTTTAAGCATGGAAGGTTTTTAAATGAACAGTGGTTTGGAGAAATGGTGGAGAGAGATGTATATGCAGAAGAAAAATTACATGGGGAAGACAAGGCTAAAAATGATATGGTGGGAAGCAATGATGGGCTGCATAGTACTTATTGAAAGGAAACTAACTAGATATTCCCCAGCTCATTTCCAACCCACCCAACCACACTTCAAAAAAGACAAAAACAATCTTTGCAAAAGAGGAATGTGGCTTTTTGACAGTCCCAGTGAAACGATAATGGAACCAGAGATCCCTACAATGAATGGTAAGCCAACTGGGGCCAGCAGGTTGACAAACAGCTGAAGACACCTCCTCCATGTGATGTAGAATGTTGGCCTAAGACAGGGCTGTCAAACTTGCGGCCTGTGGGCCAGATGTGTCACATGCTGGCCACGCCCATACCCAGATTAGCAAAGGGGGAAAAGTCCCAATTACGCGACACTGCTGTGATGACGTGAGTTTGACCCCCTGGCCGAGGAGATCTCTTTTTTCTGATGGAATATGTCATTTTCCTCCCAATCACCTTAATCTGACTTCAGCCTGTCCTAGCAGCAGGCTGATTACATGATGGAAGTTCAAGGACAGGTCTTCAACAAGGACAAGTCAGCAAGGCATCTTGGACCTAGGGATGGAGGCTATGAGAATGAGGCATTAGCTTATGTCTCATCATAGCTGCTAGCTGTACATTTGAAAACATATCTGCATAGATATTTTGAGACTGCATTGGCCAATAATTGCCTTTATATAAGAGCTATAGAGATTAATTTACATTGGCAAATTGTTGCCTTATTTTTTAAAAAAAAACTATACAGATTCGTGGACTTTAATTACACTGAATTTTATCTTCAACTCTTATCTAAAAGGTGATTTGTCAGCCAGAGGAAAAATAAGGAGGATTATTAAGATTTTGTCTCTATAGCCCTGTTTTTAAAGAACATAGTGACTGTTGCATGTCTAATTAGACATTTTTTCTCTTTTGATCACTTAAAGTCAAATTAATTTACTCTGCTTGAAACAAAGATTTAATTTGTTTTCTTTTTCCCCTCCCTTTGGTATAGTAAAAGATATCTGATATGATACAGGACCAAGCCTGCTAATCAAGAGAAAAGTCATTATAGATTTTTTTAATGAATATTCACATAAGAGGACAGCCCCAATCTCATTAGGAACATGATGAAACCATTATTAAACCATTGGAGTCCATTATGATTCAAATTGCAGTTTGATGACTGATACCTTCTAAGGGCATCAGAAAAGAATATTGGCACATAAAGACCTCAGCGTTTCCTGTTTTTTTTTTTATCAACTCTGTGAAACAGCTTGAATATCAGTAACTCTGCTATAGACGTAATGTGGCAAAAAACACTGAGCAATTAGAGAGACCAAGTATACTACATTGGATAATGCTTTTAAATTATTAATACCATTAATTCTTTCAGATCTATGAGTTCAATAAATTACTTTTTTCTTTGACAATTAGACTAAAAGCTCTGAGCCTGTAAGTGCATACCAAACCACTTCTAGTCTTACTTATTAAATAACACAAAACTAACTTTCAATCTTTGACTGATCAATATAAAAAAGTGTTGTGGGTGTATTCAGTATGTACTAATCTGATGATTAACCCTCTCTCTGGAGCTTGTGAAAGCTAGTTTGTTTATCATTTCTGTGATTTATTTCTGGTCAATTTATTTGATATTAGAAAATGAAGTTCCTGCCTTGAACTTGTGATTGTACCTTTAGATTTTTGTGTTCTGAAGAATATTCTCCTTCTTAGCATCTTAGTAACTGATTGATTTTGTTGACACTTAAATGAAATCAAGAGCATTTCTTGTAGCTTATTTGTAAGTCTCTCAAGCATACTCAAGAAAGTCTAATTGTAAGTTATAAGCATGAAGACAGTGATTATATTATATATCCATATTTATTGCAGAACTCAGAATCATGCATTAGATAAATTTTAAATCAGCTTATTTTCCTTATCACTGTATTGTTCTTCAGCTACTTTTCACTACTTCTTTGGTACTTTTGGTTTAGCAAGGGGGGTCTTGATTCTTCGATGGGTTCCAAGTCTGACATCAAAATGAATAAAATGATGTCTGGATCTGTGCTGTTCATTTAGGACTGAAGACTTAGTGGCAATTTCAGACCAAGTACATTCTCTTAAATTTGATTTTAACTGCCTTTTCTTGTTACCATTTGTATAAACATGCCTGGGACTTTTTTTGCAACTGGTGAAACTGTAAATTACACTGCATTAATAATGTTTGGAAATGAAGAGTGTGCAGAGTGGCTGAAGAAGTCTTGAACCTCCCAACTGTGCCTTTTGTAGGCACCCTGTTCCTGCTCAACTGCATGGTGCAGTTTCTGATTATGGATTATATGATACTTTCAGAGTGCCACCATTCATCTTCCTGAAACATTTTGAATAGATTGTTCCATCTTAACACAGGCTTGGGAGACAAGTGGGAATATCATTGTCTGATAAATTTACTTGCCTGTAAACAAGGAAAAAAAGCAATATTAATAAAGTGATTGGAACCTTCAGCCAGATTTTGGGACTATTTCCTTTTAAGTCCCTAGAGATTTCTGGTTTTCTCTTATGTCTTATCTCCAGCCCAGAGATACTTAACTCTGTTTTCAACATAGGCCTTAAATAATCCCTTAGATTCTTTGCCTCCTCTTCATCCCCATACATCTTTGCTCTGCTTCCTGAAGATTTCCTTAGCTCCAAATAGTCCTTTCTCTTCCATCTAGTCCCAGAGAAGTTGAGCTTTCCTTCTACCATGATTTTTTTTCTGAGCTAAGTGCTGTTAAGCTCTCTACTTTTTCTCGAAATTAGTTTTTGAAAACCATATACCTGTTCTCCACTATCCTCACTAACGTCTTTTGATGCCTTTCTTCCTTTGTTCTTGCTCCTTGGTTGTCTTCCAAGACATCTGCTTTATATCATATTTCCTTTTGCTTCATCTCAAGAAAAAAGTGTTTTTCCCTGCTGCCAAGAGCAGAGCTGAAGAGATATGTCATGCAATCCTGGAGACTTTCCCCCCCTCTATTCCTCGTCCAGACCTTGATTTTGCCACACATAAGAGTATCTCCAGCCTGCACTTAAGAATGGGATTTGTGTATATTGACTGTCTGGTTGACTATGGGCAAAAGAAGAACATGATGTGACTTGTCGGTTTAAGAAGAGGCAGCCCCAGGGATGGGGTTCTACCAGTTCGTATCTATTCGCTAGAACCGGTTGTTAACATTCAATCAGTTTAGAGAACTGGTTGTTAGAAGAAATTACTGGCCTAATCGTATAAGAAAGGCAGGAAGGAAACATTCTGGTGTTGCTTACAGAAGCTGCCTCTCCATAAACCCTTTTTACATTGTTGGCAGGACTAGACTTCCTGTCTCAGGAACTTCTCTGGAGTTTTTTCCCCCTCCTTTGCTGGTACTTTGCTTGTATNCAAAGTTACAATGGCACTGAAAAAAGTGACTTATGACCATTTTTCACACTTACGACTGTTGCAGCATCCCCACAGTCATGGGGCCAGGTGAGGAGATGCATGCCCTGATGTGAGTGATATTGAGTTGGCAACATCCAGCTAATAACATGACCATCAAGCCCTGTCCACTCAGTCACCAGACCCAAGCACACCTACAAACTAAGCCATGCCCACAGAACTGGTTGTTAAAAAATTTGAATCCCACCCCTAGGCAGCCCTTTGGGAAAGAAATGGTAAATTGTAACATTTAGTTAAATGAAAACTATGTCACAGTCTTGCTTTAAAAAACAACAACAAAATATCAGTATTGCTTCCCCATTAATTGTAGTGAGATCACTATACGTAAACCTCTTCATTTTCTAGCTACAGTATTAAAAAGTGAGTGTGTCATAATTTAAACACAATGCTTTCAGATAATCACAAGATGAATAACACTGGTTTTCATAATATTGAACTTTGGAAGCTTTATTCTAACTGCCATAATGTTAATTACATTTCATAAAAAAGGTAAAAATACAAAGAAATCTTGTGTAATATGTGAATTAAATTCACCTTTCTCACTAACTGGTTCTGCCAGTTTGATTAATTAGGAGGCCAACTGAATCATATCTTGAAAGTCCTTATGGAAAAAAAGTCTAGCACATCCCCAAAGAAAAATTGAAATAAACTTTAATTGATTTTTCCCTCCATTCAATAACTTGGTATCATTATTAAACCAAGAAACAGAGGGTCATGGATAAGAGAGGTCTATATTAAGATACCACAGAGTTTATTTAGATAGACATTTTGAACAACCAAACTTCCTCAAGAGGTCTGAGAGTCATATTTTGAGTCTAAAGTAATTATCTCATCCTGCTCAACCACCTTCATTGCCCACAAAGCTCACTTCTATTTATAACAGTGAAAAAATGTTTCAGAGAATTATAAACAAATCTATTTCAAAGGAAAAGTGAATTAACCCTACTATGGCTACTGTATTGTGGATTTTTCCCCCTCCATTTCACTGTAATAGACTAAATCCAAAATTAACTAATTTGGATCATAATCTTCAACTTTCTCCTTCTTTCTCTTTTGAAATTTATCTGCCATTGCAAATTCCTTTTCAAGCCATTTCTCTGGTCACTGATCTGACTCCCACATATGTGGTCACCAGGAATAAAAAAACAACTTGATGACGATGTCTGTTTGTCTGTCTGTCTGTCTGTCCATCCGTCCATCCACCCATCTGTCCATCCTTAGTCAGGCTTTGCTAAGTAGCCTGCTGATCTTTCAGATGAGAGGTTGCTTTATCCAAAATCTAAATGGTTTTGGACCACATAATTGTGAGCAATATGTCAGCTTTGAAATTCAGCTGACACATTTCAAAGCTGACACAATATTCATTTGATAATTAGATACAGACAATGAATAAAATCCAGACTTGCAGTATAATAATATGAAGGAAGCTGTGTATTGCCTTGTCCTAGCTTTATTGCTTAATATTATGGGAATCAGAATGCAGTCTTTGTATATTTGTATATTAATTTTGTTCTAAAAATACCATGGAAGTCTTATACGAGATGATTATTACTGAAAATGATGGCACTCAACCTCTTTATCTCTCAAATGTTTCATTTATGTTGTTGAATTTATTTATGTGTGAACATTTTTTTTTCTTACAGCTATCACAATATAATTCAGAAATTATTTGAAACAAAGCAGAGGCTATTTTAAAACTACATATTTTAAAATCATCTATTTTATGTTATTAGATTAAGATAGAGGTATCTAGCAATGTACTCTTGGACATGCAATATTTTTTGAATATTTTGAGACTTTTGGAACATCCTGTTCACAGAAAATTGAGTTTTGGAATTTTAAACCCTCTCTAAATTTAATATTTACCCTACAATGCCCATTTCGGAACTTTCCTTGGGAAAACTTTGTGTGAATACCTGTGCTTTGATGTCAGTGTGGGGTGCCAAGAATTCCTCCAGATAAAAGGCATTCTCAGGAATGATCCTACAACTCCCTTATTTATTCTTCCAAATACTTGTCAAAGTTCTTGTGCAAAACATATGGATACATTCTCAGCATGCAGTCTGGATTACAAAATGATCACATTACAAATGTGAAATGGTCACACATTTAATTCTGTGGAGAGCACTTCAGCACTAGAAGGAAAATTATTAGATTTTATGTATGAATATCATTATTTACTCCTGTATATCTAAATGCAGATTGCAAGCCTATATCTGGATCTAGAAGATGGTAGTCATCATCTCATGATCATCAGGCTGTATAGAGAGCCAAGCAAAATAGAATGCTTATTTTTTTTGTAAAGTATGATACATATCTATTTATCTTACAATCCCTTTCAATCCTGCCTGCTGAATTACTGGCAGACAACCAAATCATATTAGCTTTGCAATAAACTAAATCAAGAAATTTCCTTCTAAAATAAACACATTAATTTTACTTTTTATTCATCAAGAACATTTCTATGCTGTTCCCTGTTAAAAGAAAACTCAAAGCAATTTAAAATTACATTTACAATTAACAATGATAGATTAAAACATAACCATGAAGACTTGTTATAAAAATGCATTGAAAGATACAAAGGAAAATCAGCAAATAGATATTAAAATTATAAGTAAAAATAACAATTAAAATGTTAAAAATCTTTGCAGAATAAATGCATTATTTAAAAAAGCATGAGGGAATTAAATGTCTTTGCCCGGTAGTATTGAATAGGATTTTTTTTTTTCATAAGCAGCCATTCACTGCACTTCAGCAGATAGGATACCCAAACAGGTCCCTGAAGAAGACTTTAGCTTGGGTAGAAGCATAATGGAAGAGAAAGTCCTTATGCAGACACTTTGGTCCTGAGATACAAAAGATGTTATAGGTTAAATCCAGCACTTTTATTGGACTGGAAATGAAAGCCATAAAGATCTTCCAGCTTCAGCAGTGCTCTGTTTTAAATGAAGTTTCTGAATAGACTTCAAGGGCAGGTCCACATATAACACACTGCACTAATCTAAGAGAGAAACTACCTTTCGGGGGCTACTTCTGTCCAAACAGAACCATAGCTGACACATCAGCCTAAGCTGGTAAAAAGTGTTTCACATTTTAGACTTAGAATAACTTTACTGTCACTTTAAATGTACACTAATCAGCATACATTAAAATTAAATTTTGTTGCATATAGCTCTTAAAGGTTCTCCACCTCCAACATACATCACATAAATACTATCAAAAAATTATACATATACCCACATATTCGCATATATTATTATGACACAGAGAAACAACACAGTCTAGTTCGGATGTATACATGTACATGCCGAGCAAAATGAATCTTGCAAGTTTATCAAATGGATGGCATAGGGAACAAAGCTGTTACAGAATCTGGTAGTCCTGCTGGAAATACTTTGAAACTTCCTTCCAGAGGGGAGCAACAGAAACAGACCATAAAGTGGATGTGTGGCATCTCTAACAATGCTTCAAGCTCTAAACACATAGCGCTTATAAGCATTCCATCAGCCCCTTTTAATATCAAATATAGATGAAAAGCTATTCCACCTGACTCCAAGCTATGGCTTTGATCCATTAGGAAAAGTGTAACTTCATGTAGAACAGGTTTGTAAAGAAATCACTAACTAACTGCCTTTGTTGGTCTGGTTCAAATAACAAAAGTGATAAAATTGAACTTTTCAGCACTTAAATGTCAGGGGTTGAGCAAAATTCTTCTACACCATTTCTAGAGATGGCCACAGAGAACACAGAAAGATCATTTCAAGGCTCTTCATTCTGCACATAATATTTTTTGAGACTGCCCACCAGCCTATTATGTAATTCTTCTTCTTCTTCTTTTTTTAAGTTGGTGGTTTTGTTTTACTACAATCTCTGGAATTACTTCTTGAAAGAAAAAATGCAAAGCCATTAAGACAGGGTGTCAAACTCACGTCATCACGGCAGGGTCATGTGACATATCAGGACTATTTTCCCCTTCGCTAAACTGAGTATAGGTGTGGCCAGCGTATGATGTATCCAACCCGTGGGCTGGGAGTTTGACAGCCCTGCTTTAAGATATTGTTGTCTTATGGAAGAAATGAGGAGACTCAGCTGCTTGATATTTTGCTTGAGTATATATCATGCACTGTCAACATTCCCAGCATTGTGGTGGATTTCACCTAATCTAACTCCTGCCAGATTTTTTTCTCTACCCTATCCTCTTCTCCATTCATAAGCAGAGGGCAGCTGTCAGTCTCAGGTAATCACAGGCTCTGAGACAAAAGATTTAATTAAAATAAACTGTGCCAAGTAGTGCAAGAGTTGGCAAAGCTTTACAGAACTAAGCAGGATTCATATGACTTTCAGAGATACATTTGTTTTTGTATCATCATGGTGTACATGAATGGCTCCTTGGTCAATCAGGTAGATGGATTGGTGAGCTGTCCCTGAAGGTGAGGCTGCTGGCATACCAGAGATAAAAGAATTTTTCATAGGTGACATAAACAGACCCAGTTATCTCAATAACAGTCACCATGGAAGCAACAGGACCAGGTAACCAAAGGAGAATTACTGTGTGTGCTGCCTTAAAGGGAAAGATATACCATACAACAGCTGCTTTGTTTCCTGTATCTTGAAATCCAGCTCTCCAGGCTGGCATAATAGTTTGTGTAACTAATCACTTTCACTAATGTATTTGCAAGAATAATATGGTATGAAATGACAACCTGAAGATCTACCTGAACATCTTATTCATCTAGGATTACTGTAAATTACAGCATTGTTTAAAAAAAAACATTCTCCAAACATTCTTGCTGATTTACTGTTCTCAAAAGACCTGAGCTCCACCCCTTCCATTCAGGGGATGCTAGACAGGAGTTTATGATCTTAGTTCTAACTGTTGTGCTTCTGTTCAGCCATGTCTTCATATCCACAGGAACTAATTTTTTCCTCTTTATCTAACTTTCCATAACTCTGGGAGGCTATTTAATATGCTCAGAATTATTTTCATTTCTTCTAATATTTTGAGCTGATGCATATCTTTGGGTTTATCTCAGCATTCTGATATTTCGTGCTACTTTCTTGGAGGCTTTGGGTCACTCCCAGTTGAATGTTGGGCTGCCCTCAGAGTTTATTGATTGAGAGGGTGACTACCAGCAGCACTTGTTTTTGGCTTTGTTCTCAACAGAAGGCCAAAGGAGAAAGCCCAATCTATATCCCAACAACTGTTTGACACATAAAAGAAAATTTAAGAGCAGCTGGGATAAAAAGCATTCTTAATCCTTGTGTATTTAGTTACTCAAGTGGGAATTGATAGTAAAGAGAAATATCCTAATGTTTATTCTTAGCAGTTGAAATACAGATAAGATTGTCTTAAGAATTAATGAGTAGTGATAAGGAGTGTGCATCTGTTTCTGAAAGACTGTCAGGAATCATATGTGAGGTGACATTAGGCAGTGGTAATACAGAGGAATAGATAATTAATCATGAGATAGTGACAGGAAATTTGGAATTTTAGAAGTATTGACTTATAGTGACATTGTCATAGAGACAAACTGCACAAAATATTGCAACCTTACCTCAGTAATCTGGCATATACATTTGATACATTTTAATAAACAAAGAAATCAGTTTAATTTTTGTTGATTTCTAATGGAAACAATTTCCATTGGTTTCTACTGATTTAAGAAACACTATGTCTCTTATAGACTGGTCAATCTTATAGACTGGTCCTAAGAACCTGAAGGCAGGACAAGAAGCAGTGGATGAAAATTAATCAAGGAAAGAATCAACATAATACTAAGGATACTGTTATGGAGCGATGGGAATGACCGAGGTGGACACGGAACAACTGACAGAATCTTTATATAACGAAATAAAGGGTTGCTGTGACTGCTGGGCTAACAAGCAGTCGGCTGGTGGCAACAACTGATGCCGTTTGACAGCGCTTTATATAGCTGGCTGTCAAATGGCATCAACCAATCAGGGTAGTCCGCGCTCCCGCCAGGAACGCGGACCAGAGTTGACGCAACATTCCTTTCCCCTGGCAAGGAGCAGTAGGCGGTCGTCTTCTCAGGCGGTCGGAACGCCGTAGAACAGGGGCCTCCATCTGTTGATCGAAGTCCTCTGCTTCAGGGAGCCCTTTGGAGCCAGTTATCGCAGGAGCCTCATCCTCTGAGAGTGCAGGATGAGTCAGCCAGGCGCTGGAACAGGTAGGGTCCCTCTCGTCCACGCGTTCTCCCAGGTGTCATCGCGTCAGCGGCGGCAGGTTTTCATGTGGCTGGTGGTAGACTCGGATCGGTGGGTGGTAGACCGGGTCCATCAGCGGCCACTGTTCCACGCCTTCTCAGCTGGTCGATATGTCTGCGCCAGGTAAACCATCCTCCAGCGCAGCACCCTATATGACTTAGGCCCTGTCACAGCTATGACCTGTTCCTGGGACCCATAAGGTGTGGCCTGCATAATTGCGGGCATAAACCAGGTCATTTCAGGCAAACTTCCTAGGCTGGCTGTCAGACCCAAGAGGAGTTACTGGGGCGTAGTGGAGATGCAGCCTGTCCAGGGGAGTCCTCAAACGTCTGCCCATAAGGAGTTCCGCTAGTGGGACCTATTGGTAGTCGGCACAATTGTATGCTGATATTAGGAAAATCTGGACAATTTAGAGTGCTCAGTCACGTTTGGCCAAATCTTGCCTAGGGGTTTCTTTTACTGACCTACACTGCCCTTTCAGGTCCATTCCGTTGGCTAGGCTAGGATGAAAAGAAGCTGTGAGGGCATGCCTGAACCGCGCCAGGTTGGCTCAGATTATAGTTCTAAATTCGCAGGAGTAAATTGGGGCCCATTATTCTGACACTACTGTGTCAGGGATGCCATGGTGTCCACAATAGCCTGGTTAGGGCACTGTGGTAACTGCAAGGGAGGTTGTTGTGGGCCGCAAGGCCACATCAAATGCATTTTGAGAAGGAGTCTACTACTAGTTAGAATATTACGCCCGCTGCATTTGGCCCAGCCAGGTTCAATGTACAGCCATGGCACCAAGGGGCTCCAGATCTCCCACTTCGCAGGGGATACCACGCGCAGTTGGTGGGTGCAGGTTGGTGTTGGCGCTGGACGAAGGCTGACGAAGTGCTTACCCAGCTGGAGATCCGGGCATCCATGGCCAAGGTCGCCACCAGACTAATAATAGGACCAGGCCTTTCATTCTATAGATGCCGGGTTGGTCTTCATGCAGGGAGCTTCAGACTGGAAGCTTGCAACGAGGAAGGAAATGACCACCCTTGTTCCCCACCAATTAACAATCTTTTTTTTTGGAGGGATGACAAGTTCCAGCCTTGAGGTGCTTGAAGGGCAAGGAACTCAGGGGAATAGGAAGGAATGCTGGGCCACCCCCTTCGTGGACCCCTCGCAGTCCAAGGACTTGGGGGATTTACGCCTTGTCTCCTTGAGGAATGGCAAGCAATGATCAGAACCCGCTGTAATGGGCAGATCTTGAGTTCATTGGAAATTCCAAACACAGCATGGAATTTGGTGCAGGGTCATACACTGGAAAGCCAGCAATGGGCATGTCAGGGCTGAGAGCATCAGTAGTATGCGAGGTTTTTCCGGGTCTATGGATCATTTAGTATGAATAAGAGCAGCCAAAAAACAGATCCATCTTGTCATTGCCTTCGAGGATAGAATCTGAGAGTGTTTTGTTTATCAGGCAACAAAAGGCCTAGGGCAGAGGCTTGTGATCTGTGATTTAGTTCAACAATGGTGGCCATGGAGAGGAATTCATGAAATTTCATTTACAGAGGCGAAACTCAGCCAAAGCCTCTTTGTCTATACTGGCTGTAGGTTGGTACAGCTGAAGAAAAGGATTCTGGAGAAAAAGGCAATGGTGGCCTCAGAGCCAATTTGGAGTCTGTGAGCTAAGAACACCCCTATGCCAAAATGGGGAAGTGTCTACATGAAGAAACTAAATGAAAAAAAGAAAGATGCTGGTTGAACTGAATTAAAACTGCTTTAGGACGTGATCAACGGATTTGACGAGTGGGAAGGCATGGGCCCCTAGGTTCCGCATGGCCCAGGGGGACTTTTTTGTCGAAAGTCTATTGTAAAAGCTCTGCGATTAAAGTGTTTGAGGAGGAATGCAGCATAGAAATTGAGAAGCCCTTAAGAGGCCTGGAGTTGCAGTTTGGTTGGTACGGAGTGGGTGCTCAATGGATGGGCCCTGACTTTAGATTCGCATAGGGGTGTATTGCCAGAGACATCAATTCTATAGGCCAGAAAATCATTTTGCCTGAATCGATCTAGAACTGACCTTACTTTTTGTAACACTGAGGTTTGTCTGGTGGCTGAAATTAAAGATACTCGAAAATAGGGACTTATTCCCTGGGATGTTGAATCTTGAAGTTCCTCCACATCAGGGTTTTGAAATATCACGAGGCTACATTCACGCAACTGAAGGCGTCTGCACCTAAAAGCTCCCCTGTGATTACTATTGTCTGCAATTCTGCTGTGTGGTCATCTACAGGGAATTGCTGGTAAAATGCCTGGGGAATATCCAGCTTTGCAAAAATAGACCCAGGTTCAAAGAATGAAAGGTGTTGATTGATGGGAACTGCGGTAAGCACTGATTTGGAGGTATCTATTCAGGGAAATTTTGTAATCAGCGGGCATATCCTAACGCTACCATTCTTTATTAAGAAGGGCGTCATTATGGAGGTCTCCCATTAGCAAAAATCTACAGTTCTTAATCTCCTTGTTTGATTAGTTTTGTCAAAGTTCCTTATTAAACTTAGGACTGAATTGCGAAAGGGCACTCTGATGAGGTTTCAGCATACAGGAGGTTGCTTGAGGGTTCTTACCAGTAATGATATTGGGGGTGCCTTGAGTAAACATCCCAAATTCTTGGTCTGATTACATCAGCATAGTCTGAATAGGGAATCTTACTCAGTATTTAACACAGAGTGGATGCCTGTTAGTATTTTAGGCCAAGGGCAAGGAATCTAAAACCGAGTAAAACTGGGGGAGAGCACCATCCACCACAACCAGAGGCAAGTGGCCTTTAAAAAGTTGAATTGAATGAGGAACTTGCCTTCCCGAGGACTGGAGTATTCTTGCTTTGGTAATTCGCAAAGTCAGCTTGGCAGTTCAAGGAGCTTCTTCTTTGAATCTGAGGGAGCAGCTTCTTTAAGGGTGTTTCCAATGAAATAATGATAGAGCAGAACCTGTATCCACCTCCATGCTTGCAAGTTTACCTTCTAAGGAGACAAAAAATACTGATTTTGTTAGAGCTTTGTTGGACTGGTTGAAGTTGGTAACAGGTTATACAGTCATTCCACGCCTTGAAAGATGGGTTTTGGACTGAGTCTCTGAGTAAAGTTTTCCCAGCTTGACAGACCTTGCTAAGTGACCCTTGTCCGTCTGGCAACTTAAACAGATGGCATTCCTGAAACCTACAGGATGCTTCTTTAAGTGATTTCCTCCACAGCTTAAACAAGATGGGTTGCTGGACGGGGAGGAAAAACTAGCCTTTGACTTTGAAGTTTTTCTGGAAGGGGTCTCTGTTGTCTAAGACAATTTACCACAGCTGGAATCCTCAGAGGTCCTCATCAAGGAGAAACCTCATCAAAATGGACTGTTGAGCTATTCTGTTTGATTGTGTTTCCCTGGAATTTCAGCTGCCGATTGAGCAGAAAGGCAGCAAGGCCTTGAGACTCCAATGGCTATTGCATGGGTTAGGTCCCTTGGCTAATAGCCGCCTTTGCAGCCTTAAGTCTTTTAAACCCCACACACTATTGGTCTCGGAGCATATCCTTAGATAATCCTGAATCCACAATGTAAGGCAGCAGACCTTCAGAGCAGGCCATGTATTCACTGATAGTCTCTCCCTCACCTGACTTGCTCCTGAAGCATGTCTCTTGAAATCTGTGCTTGGGTGGAATAGTGATTAGAGAGGATTTCTTTGTAGCTCCCCCCAAGGGGACTTCTTTGATAGGTCATTTGGGCTTGTCAAACACTGGCAGCCCACAAAAGCTTAACAAATTAGGATTTTTTTCTATGTGCTGAAGCTTCAGTGAGGTCTATGATCCAGGAAGCAGTCGAAACAGTTTCCTATAGGATTCCCAAGTCTCTGCCGCTGGTCTAATGGTGGGAACGCAGGGGGTTGAAGACATCTCTCCTCAGCGATGACAGTCTATGTCAGCTAGGAAGTTGAATTTCGTGCTCGCGGGAATGGCATCAGCGGCTAGTGACAGTTCAGCTTACGATAGTAGCTTCGGCTTCTTTGTTTTTAGTGACTCCGGCCTCTTTAACAGTGACTGCGCTCTGCTGCATTGTCCTGGGCCTCTTTATTTGGATCCCACCTTCGATCAACAGGTTGTGGAGCGATGGGAATGACCCGAGGCGGACACGGAACAAACTTGACAGAATCTTTATTTAATGAAATAAAGGGTTGCCGCCGACTGTGGGCTAACAAGCAGTCAAGCTGGTTGGCAACAGCTGATTGCTTGTTTGACAGCGCTTTATATAGCGGCTGTTTCAATGAGGCTGTCAAATGGCATCAACCAATCAGGGTAGTCCGCGCTCCCGCCAGGAACGCGGACCAGAGGGAAAACTCCGCATCGACACAACAGATACATTTTCTAACAGTTAGAACAATTAATCAGTGGAATGACTTGCTTGCAGAAGTTGTGGGTGCTCCAACATTGGAGGTTTTTAAGAAGAGATTGGACAACTATTTGTCTGAAATGAAATTTCCTGCTTGAGCAGGGGGGTATACTGGAAGACCATCAAGGTCCCTTCCAACTCTGTTATTCTGTTACAAATAATGTTTAAGCAAGTACTTCCCTAGAAAATTGGCTAAAAGTGATTCCTCTAAGATGAAGGCATTATTATGTCCAGTTCTTCTTAAGTGCTTTTCTATGAGTTATCTTAGAGGAAAAAGAAAACCAGTCTGAGAATTTAACATAGTCACTGGCCTGAAATTCTGCCAAAAATGTTGCTCAGGATTCCAGTGCAGGCAAATTTGTTTTTGCAGAAGCAGATACCCTATGGTGCAAGCAAGTCTTACTTTGCTTTGTTCATACAAGTTCTTAACACCATTTGTATAGCAAAAGGACTGCTTAGATTGGATTCTCTCAAGTTCAGGAAGTACACCAGTTTCCAGGTCTAAGTAGAAGAAAGCAAATTCAACAATTGTAAAATAAGATTACACATTCTTTTGCACAAAGTAGAATTGATATTCCTCCCCAGTGCCCCAAATAACTGTCCTCCAGATGATGAAAAACATAGCCCATTGCCAAGAATAAGCCTGTGTTTTGTATTTGTCCTACTAAGCAGGAAAAGAAAACAGTTCTCAGCAACAAATAAGAATAAACGTGACAGCCGCTTCTTTCCATTTTAAGATCTGTCATAGTAATGAACCCCACTTTTTCCTAGTTCCTTTTCTAGTGTGTAAATGGAATCTTAATGATGATTTAAATTCTTCGCATGGATCCATCTAAATGCATGTAATCAACTCAGTGGATGTTTTGGAAGGGCTTCTGGGGGCAAATTTAATCCAAGAAACCTTACGGTAAACAAATTATACCTAGCTAATTCTAGTATTTTTATTTACTAAAATAATAAGACATGGGCATTATACTCATTGCGATAGTCCTATCCTTCCCAGCCTCAAGAGAGAAAATGTGTTTATCTTCATGTGCAAAACTACTGGAAATTGCCTATCTCTTGTAGTTGGCTCTAAAGGACATATGGAGACCTTGTTGGGCTAAAGGCTAAATATTCTTCCTATACTTGCCTTGATTACAACAATTTACATTTATGATTAGTAATAATGCTTCATTGTGATGCAAAGTTAGTAACTAGCTTTTAGAGGAGAAGATGGGAAGAAATAGGGAGATGTCTTTTAAAGTAAGAGGTGTGTGTGTGTGTGTGTGTGTGTCCCTCCTTTATTATTTGTATAATAAATACCTAACTCATTACAAGTCTAGAGAATAGATTTTTGCTTGTGAGATTATATCTACTTTTAATACTAATTTCACCCTAAATTCTAAATGTCAGAATCTGTTTTAATGTAGCTTTGGGAACAGTCTAGGGCTGTTGAGACAGAGGGCAACCTTTTTTTTATTTTCAGTCTAGATTATAGCCATTGAAGTAGAGATGAGATGAACATTTTCTCAAACATGATTTTCTATTATAATTATGACAGAGGCATTTGCATATTATCTTCTTCATGGGGCACAGCATTTATTTCTTCTAACTACTATAATTGAAAACAAAAGCATCACTTTCCCTTGCCATATTTAGTTTGGGTCCCTGAATTATGTAAACTCTGGAAACATATGACTGTTTTCACCTACATACTGTTTTCATTCCCCATTAGATTTCCATATATGAGACTTAGTACAAATGGCCACCAGAGATGGGCATGAATATGCATAGACATTGTGGATTAGCAATAGATCTAGTATGCAGTCTAATTGTGGTGCTAAACTCGTTTGTTAGGAAGAACATTTGGCTGTCCTCATATTTTCCAGTGAATTCTGAAACAATAAAAAGCATTTGTAATGAGACAAAATAAACTATAATGGAACAAAATAATACTCTATTGGTATTTCATTTTGGATTAGTTTTTTTTTTAATAAAGTTCATGATGTTTTTTTTATAACATATTCAAATATTAAATCTAATAACTTGGAGAAAGCTGCATCCAATTTTTGTCCAAGTATAGCACTATAATTATAAGTGCATTGTTTTTCATATTTAAACACAACTGATTTTTAAGCAATGCTGTGTGCCTTAACTGTAAAACAGGGTATTGAAGGTGAGCAAAAGTCAGCATATGAATATGTATTTTGGAGCTATAATTCACCTACTTTTTCTTGATCTATGGAAAATGCATTGGACCAAATACTTTAGTTTGGTGAAAGTTATTTGTCTACATCAAAGCCAAAAAAGAAGAAACTTTATGATATTAAGATCTACACATCTCTATTTGTACAACTTCTTCATTTCTGAAGGTTTTTAAGAAGAAGCTAGATGGTATAATTGGCTTTCCTGCTGATTGCTGTACTAGATGATCCTTGTGATTCCTTCCAACTGTCATTGTTGGTGTCAGATGAAAATGAGACTCATGAATCTCTCCCTATATAGGAATATGTTCTTTGAATTCATTGTTATGGTTCTCAGTGAGCATCTGATCATAAATCTAAAGGATTGAGGTAATGCTAAGATTCCCTTCTCCATTCATGGATTTATTATAGTTGGTTATAGATAGGTTAATTATAAAGTGATTATATGCATATGATCATTACTGTTTTGTTCCTAATAATTGATTGAATCTAGGCAAAGAGTATTTAGTTAACTGTTTATTGCATCTCCTGTTGTTTCTATTATATTTAGAATCTGAAGAGTCAATATTCACAGTTAATATTGCAGGCCTGGAACAGTTAAAATTATTATAATTTATATTGGTATTTTGCAATACATTTCTTGTTTGAGGCATAATGCATGAGTACAAATCTGATTCAAAAACTACAACTTTGAAACACTGTCAACAATGTCATCAAATTCATCTTTTTCATGTAACAATGCTGATGCTTTTGAAACAGATTAATGAGTGCACTGAATGAGATTAAATGCTAATTAGATTTGTTTAAAAATTTCATAGTGGAGTGTCCATGATCAGTGACTTACAGTAAATATCATTTCCTCACCCTCAAAGAAGTGGAAATGTTCACTTTCAAAACATACTTTTGAAAGTTGCATGATGTCTTATATTCTAAGATGCAATGTAGAATTGGCAGACTATAAGAAATTTTGCAGTTGATTTTAATTGTAGATCACATATCAATAGCAGAACGGATGATAATTAAGGAAAAGATGAAAATTGTACTTCTATGCCATATTTTCAATACTAAATTCCATCAATTGAATTGAATTTATTTCTGAACAGAAAGGTATTAAATTGCTTCTTTCTATATGTAAATTGCAATGTCACTTTAAGATGTTGCTTACATGCCACCTTCCAGAATTCAAATAAATGACTTAAAAAATATGAAAGAGATGTACAGATTTGCGGATATATAGATTCACAGATCAGCCAAAATGTGCAAATGCTAATATATGATACATGGATATTCAGAAATATTTTTGTTTAAACTTTAAATGGAGCGCTCTGACCAGTTCAATCTTCTTTTTACAGAGATGAGAAGAAATCTGTTGTGCTTGAATTTTAGCCCAAACATGCTTTATTTTGCAATGCAGTACATTATTCAAACAATATGTACCATATACAGTACCCTTGGTATAGAAAAACAAACATAAAAATTATTGTGCATTTTGAGTGAATTATGTAGAAATAGCACAAAATTAATTTAAAATTGGCAAAATGTGAAAGTGACAAATGGAAATTGATAGAGCCCTATCTGTACAAGAACTAATTATTTAGCATTTTATTTCTCTTGAGTTTTTTTAAACATTTAAACTAGGCTTAGATTGGACAACCCATGAAATGACAGTTGCTTTCAGGGAACTCTCCTTTTGTTAACTCTTCTAATAAAGGATTGTCCTCCTTAAGGCAGGACACATAGCCACTCTAATGTCTTGTGGCAGTTTTCCTTAATGGGGTGACCTCCACAACTATTGAACCACAACTTCTATAGTCCCTAATCATAACAATCAGACATCTAAAGGAAACCGTTATAACCCTGACAGCCATTTTTTTTAGTTTTCCTGCTACTTAGAAGATAAGCAAGAGCATAAAGGTATCAAATGTCACACAGGAGGTAGCCATTTTCCAAACTTTAGATAATGCCAGATTGAGGGAACTGTAATTCTTTCCTATCTTTTAAAAGAAAAATGAAATGAAATGGAACTCTAACATAAGAAGTTGTCTCAAAGTCTGAGTGTTTTGAGAGATGACTTCATCATAAAGAATGCTTTTCGCCATTTAATCTCATGGCCTTGAACCTCAGGTGCAGCATGAAACAAAACTGAAAACCAAAAGTAAGACTTCTTTTCTCTAAACACTTATCATTACTCCTGACAAATGCAAGCAATCTTCACTTAAGTGACATGATCTTTAAGAAAAATATCATGTGACTTCAGCTTGTGATGTAACTGCCACATTCTTCATTGATTCTGTTTGTCAGAAGCCAGCTGTGAAGCACACAAATTGTGATCATGTGACCCTGTAGTGGTCATAAACACCTGCCACTTGCAAAGTGCCCAAATCTCAACCACTTATGACTGTGATGGTCGTAAGTGCAAGGACCATTCATAAAGTTACTTTTTCAGTCCTGTCATAAATTCAAACAAATGCTAAACACAGCAGTCTTTAAGCAAAGACTACCTGCATCTTCACACACACACACACACAGAGACACACACAGAGACACACACACATACATATCAAATTTGGTGTTAAAAACCATCACAGAAGGTCTATCGTATGACACAAAAGTTGTTTCTTAGTTTGGATTATACATAGGAAAGAGAGTACTAAAACATCAAGATGACAATTGGGACTACTCTTTTGTAATGTACTATCTTATTTCCATTTTTACTTATCCTTACATCCCTGGCTTCTGCATACAATATGACTGGCATGACTAGGTTGAAATCTCAAAACCCTTATGTCATCTTATTTCCATCTTCAAACATCATAATATCAACATTTTCATACCTTTGCCTCAGAGGTGGTATTTAGCAGGTTCTGATCAGTTCTGGAGAACCGATAGCAGAAATTTTGAGAAGTTTGGAGAACCGGAAAATACCACCTCTGACTGGCCCCACCCCCATCTATTCTCTGCCTCCTAAGTCCCAGCTGATTGGCTGGATCTTCTTTTGTTGCCCTGCATCGGAGAACGGAGCTGGAAATCAGGTTAGTGGGGTGGGAAGGGAATGGGATTTTGCAGTAACCTTCCCCCAGGAGTAGGAAGGGAATGGAAATTTTGTAGTATCCTTCCCCTGGAGTGGGGTGGAAATGGGGATTTTACAGTATCCTTCCTCTGCCATGCCCACAAGCCACGCCCACCAAGCCATGGCACTCCCACCAAGCCATGCCCACAGAACTGGTAGTAGAAATTTTTTTTAAAAAAAATCTCACCACTGCTTTGCCTCTTTTCTTGCTACCTTTACATGACTAAATCTACTACTGAAAACAGCTTTATTGAGAACTTACCTAGCATAAAGAGATTTGACTTAAAATGTCGGTTGTCTAGATCAGGGCATTCAAACTGGGCCGGGTGCATCACATGCTGGCCACGCCCATGCCTGGTTTAGCAAAAGGGGGGAAGTCACGATACGTCATGTGACACTGTTATTCCGACACAAGTTTGACACCCCTGGTCTAGATAAATCTGGTAAATTTTTGAATACTTGACCAGGAAAAGGACATCCAATAAAGCAAATAAATACTATTTTCAACAACTGACAAAATAAACTAAAGGAAATCCTGTAGAGAATGATGAACATTCTTTTGCTTTTCTTAAGGAGAATTTCACTGAGGATTTTTTTTTCTTTTAAAGTAAATTTAGATGTCTACCCTGAATGGCTAGGGTATAGTAAAGTGAAATTTAATAACAGATCCCTATTCTGTTGCCAACTCCTTTTGTTTTCCTGATAGCTTTGTTCTTAGTTGTGTTTTGGAAAAGTGTGGAAGCCCTGAATGGTGCTGTTTTTAAGCAACTGTTGTTATTGTTATTCTTTCGCCTAGTGCACAGAGCTGGCCAGAGAGATATGAATCAAAGACGCACTGCCAATTTATTAACAAGTGGTTCTCCAGTCACAGATGGTAGAAATATGGGGGGGGGGGGGGTNNNNGGGGGGGGGGGGGGGGTTTGTCAAGAAAATTATTTCCTTGGTGGTCCTGGAAAACAAAGGCATCATTTTTCTTTAGCTTTTCTTTTCTGCTGCTCTACTTTTACTCTATGGCGTAGCATAAAGGTGAAACCTCCCATGATAGCACCTTGAACAAATATATATATTTCCATCAACTGAAGACATCCAGATGAAGGAGGACAGGAAATCTGGAAGAATCACCAATTGCTCTCCTTATGGTCCTCTACACATGCAAATCTATGTTGTGCCATTTGGCAATGAGTCATACCACACACAATAATAGCAGGACTGGATTCAGCAATGGGACAGTAAGTTTCATGACAGCAGAACATTTTGATGATTCAGACATAATCTTAATTCAGCAGTAGAGAGTCTCTGAAGATCGCTGGTGAGGATGGAACTGTAGGAGCTTTGAGGCATCTGATTCATAGTAAGTAATTCAGCAAGCTCTCAACATTCCTTGCCATTGGCTCTCTACTGGAGCCCCTGAGAATTTTAATTCAGCAGTATCTAGGCATGTGATAGATCTATTACCTCTGATTTAGGTGTTGGAAAATTATTTTAGGTAATTTATTTATATTTATTTATTAGATTTTTATAATGTCTTTATTATTTTTTAAATAACTCAAGATAGTAAACATAATGCTCCTTCTTCCTCTTAATTCCCCAACAACAACCCTGTAAGGTGAGTTGGACCGAGAGAAAGACTTTTAAGTCACATTTCTACTTTATCTGCACACAGCTCCTCAATATCCATATCAGAGCAAGCATACATGCCATTCTATACAAATCAGAGGTGATATTCATCAGGTTCTGACCAGTTCTGGAGAACCGGCAGTGGAAATTTTGAGTAGTTTGGAGAACTGGCAAATCCCACTTCTGACTGGCCCAGCCCCCATCTATTCTCTGTCTCCTGAGTGCCAGCTGATTGGTTGGGTCTTCTTTTGTTGCCCTGCACAGGAGAACCAAGCTGGAAAGCAGGTTACTGGGACTGGGAGGGAATGGGATTTTGCAGTGTTATTCCCCTACCATGCCCACCAAGCCACGCCCACAGAACCAATAGCAAATATTTTGAATCCCACCACTGATACAGATATATATTGCTATAGATATCTTCTATCTGAAACATCAAAAATTCAGTGGTCAAAAATGAGATGAAAGGCAGCTAAAGATAGAGAACGGGGGAGAGATGAACCACAAGCAGAGATTATATCTATCTATCCATCGATCTATCATCTTTTTATCTATGTATCTATCTATTTATCCAGGGTTGAGATTCAATATTTTTAACAACCAGTTCTATGGGCATGGCTTAGTTTGTGGGTGGGACTTGGTGGTCATATGACTGGGTGGGCATGGCCAACTCGACATCACTCATGTCAAGGGGCACTTCTCCTCACCTGGCCTCTCATGACAGTGGGGATGCTGCAATGGTCATAAGTGTGAAAAATGGTCATAAGTCACTTTTTTCAGTGCCATTGTAACTTTGAATGGTGACTAAATGAACTGTTGTAAGTCAAGGATTACCTGTACGAAAATACAAAAAGCTTCTTTGTGTGCAAAAAGCTGCCCCAAATACCAATCATTAGATTAAAAATACCTGCAAGCCAGAGTTACAAATCAGGCAGGGTGCCAGAGCACCTTGAGGAATTAAAATAGTTAAAATGCAGTGATAGCTATCAGCAACCAACTCTTGCTCATAAAGTGAAACCCTTTAGAAAGAGAAGCCATTTAAGTTCTCTAGAAAGAGCACACCCAAGAAAAGCAATCCTTAGATCCATTTGCACCACTTAAAGATACCAGCTGGTCTCACCTCACAAGATATCCTAAAGAAAGCATCCAAATTTAAGGAAAGGTCACATGCCCCCCCCCCCAAAGGCAGTAAAAAAATCAGTGCCAAGTCTTGGAAGAGTCTTGGAAGTTCACTCCAAAAGGACAGTGCCAGATACCACTGAAGCAGTGGTAGATAGAAAAAGAAACCACAAGGCAGGAAAAAAATTCAAACACAATACAAATAATTAAATCACAACAGTAGCTTGTTGCAGCTGAATAGGGAAAATTATTCCATCAATAAACACAGGATTAAATGTCACCAAGCACAGAATTAACCTTCACCAAAAACCAGTTTTAGACCAAAACTCAGAATGGGTAGGTAAACTCCACGTTTGAATGTCAATTTTTCTAGCTAGCCAAGAAGCCTTGTTGAATGTCATTCATCTTGGTTCTCTGTCATTAAAAGCTTCTTTCTGACAGCTCTGCTTCATTATTCAATTATTTCTTCAAAGTGCTAATTGTCAAGGGAAGTATTTTCTCCCAACAGCAGTGTAAAAATCTTAAAAAAACCTTCTCCTTTAAAAAAGTCAAGCTCCAGAAGCTCCGGAGACAGGAAGTCTAGCATACTGGCAAGAATGTAATAAGGGTGGAAAAAAAACAAAAGGAGATTGCTTCTAATTACCAGTTCTCTGAACTGCTTAGAAAGTTAACAAGGGGTTCTATAGAACCAGTCAGAACAAGTAGAATCCCACCCCTCTGTCTGTCTGTCTAATCTATCTATCTATCTATCTATCTATCTATCTATCTATCTATCTATCTATCATCTACCTCCATCCTTCCAAAGGATACAGAACTTTCTAAAGACACTGAAAGCAACACTGGGAGTACAGTCTGAACAGTTCAAAAGGGTTTGCTTGCTAGAAGCTAGCTGGGAAGATTGCAAGAGGCAACAGTTGTAAATGTGTAACAATTGTTATAAGTGCCTGAATCAAGATCAAGTGACCATGAGGATGCAACAATGATCCAAAGTGAAAAGAAAATTTGCAAGTCATTTTTAAGCCCTGTTTTAACTGTGAATGGTCACCAAAGGAATGGTTGTAAGTTGAGGACTACCTGTAAATACATCTCAGAAGCAGAAAGGAGATGAATATTGGTTATTAGGTTATCCCTGTTCTCTTCTGTAGCATGAGGCAATTAATTTGTTGGATGGAGATGAATATATCCAACATTTGGCAAATCAGGCTCTAATAAAGAGGCGAGATATAATCATGTAAATACCCATGGGCAAAACAACAGCAACTGCATATGGAAATTGAAATAATTTGTTCAACCTGGTAGAAAAGTAATCACTCTACATCCTCCAGCCACATGAAATGTTCCATATTGCACAGGATTGTGAACGTATGTTCTTGTGAGGTAAGAAATGAGGTAAAGTTTTATAATTTTTAGCCATGTCTTATATTTTCCCCTTGTGCCCCATTTTTTATTTATTTCTGAAATTTCTTATTTATATAATGCTGTTCCTTTCTTTCACCACTTGTACTTGTCTGATGACAGCAGGAACAGCTGCTGGTGCCAGTGCTTCATTTTACATCATTACCTTTTTGCCAAATGAAAGGATTCCCGTCCCGTCCTTTCCCCAAACTAAACAAATAAGGTGTTCAGGCTGTCTCACAGTTCTGTGGATTAATTCTTCCATAAAGCACCAATCGGTTGACAAATATATCTTGTCCCAGGAAATAGATGCTGCCAATGAAAAAGCAGGTATGCAGATGTTTTTTTATTTTGAGCACAATTGACAGGATTTTCTTTTACTACTAGGTGCTTTCAAAGTATTTTGTTGCATTTACCTGCTGATCACAGAAAGATAAAAAATCACATCAAAGGACTTTCGGAAACTCCTAATCTGAGGCTTTAATCTTGCACATGAATGTTTCCTGAACTGATCTACATACATTTTGTATTTCTTGACTTCACTGCTGGAACTCTCAGGAATGTCTGTCAAAATGGTTAAAAAATCAAGATGTACACCAGGATGGTATCACAAAGCTTTGCTTGATTTTTATGTGTATTTCATAGGCAATAGAAGGTTGGTCACACAGTCAGCCAGATGTTTAGACTGGATTTGCATTTTTATCCACATATCAAGTCCTTTTCCAGGATATGGAATAGGCAGATGTTGTTCTTTGATGGTGTTAAGGATATTGTAGCAGGATTTAAGCTGTTTCAAGTAAAACTGCCTTTTGCAGTTGACTGATGGTGATTTTGTCAATGCTGATAGTGTTCAAGTAGTGATTCAGATGCTTTGGGATTGCACCCAAGGTGACTATTATTATTGGGATTTTTGCTATTACTGTTTGTTTTCTTTTTCCATAGCTATTCTACTTCTATTTGCAGATGTTTGTATTTTATATTTTTTCCAGTTCTTTCTCTTCTCTTATGCTATCTCCAGGCACTTGTTATTATCTTACAATTTTATTTATTTATTTACAAATCTCATACAAGTTTTCTAAGTGATTCACAATAATCCATTAACAAACATGCTTAAAGACAAAAGTACCTTTTCCCCAAAGTGCCAGATCACACATCTTCATGACTCAACTCCCATCCTAGTCCAATATTTGGAGGAAGAATCAGGTCTCCCTAGCTCTCTGGAAAGCTTAAAAATGGAAAAGCAATAAAAGTAATATATGTAGCTAGACAAACCACACATCATACATATACTATAGCAAACAACTTTACAAATACCTTTCTCCTCAAGGCCTGGGAGAATAGCCAATTTTTTAAACACGTCCAGAGCATCATCAAGCTGAGAGATACCTGGATTTCTGGGCAAACAGCTTAGGAGCAGACAGTGCCAAGAGAAAGAAAGCACCTTTCTATAAAGTCTGTCAAAGACTAAGCGTGGGAAATATCTGGATCCAGAGAACCCCCAAGTCCATAGCCATTTGGTCTTGGCAGGATTGAGCACAAGTCTGTTTCTCTCCATCCAGACCCAGACAGCCTCCGGTCACTGAGACTGAATATTGATAGTATCACTTGGTCACCCTGTGTTAATAGGTACAGCTAGGAATCCCACTGCATATTGATAATACCAGACCCCAAACTAATAGATGACCTCCCCCAGGAGATTCATGAAGATGCTAAACAAGAGAAGAGGGAGTGTGGAGCCCTATCAACACTAACTGGAACTGGCAATGTTGTGGTTCTCTGAGAGATGGTGCAGACAGATGTATAGTACAGTGAAGACGAAAGGAAACCAGTCAGGGAATCTGAACAGGACTTGGATGAGGGTCCTGCATCTGATGCAGGGATGGGGCCAGGACCATCTGAGAGTGGGGTGCTGCCTTCGGAGCTCTCGGAGCCTGGCAGCAGCAAAACAGAGGACCCCAGGGAGCCTGTTCCCTGTGAACGTGTGTGCAGAGCAGCTAGAAGGCGAAAACAGCTGAAGCAGAAGGACGACTCAGGAGTAAGGCTGGGAGGTGATTGCCCCTCCCATAAGGGATAAAAGTCAGTCCTCAATGACAAAGAGATTTGCAGGAAGCAAAGCAGTTCAGTAATCTCTTAGTCCTTTGTGAAGCTCTGTCCTCTGGTCAGGTTTTTCTAGGTTTTTCGGTTGGTTTATGTTAGCCTGAATTGGACTTCTGTTTCTTGGCAGCATTTGACAGCACTGAAAAGCGTGCTCTTGTCTGGAAAGAGTTTTGGCTGGGAATGCAAGTAATTCCCAGCATCATATTAAAAAAGGTTTTTACTTTTAAATTCAGTTTGTGTTTTATTAAGTTTGATGAAGCCTGGGTCAGAACAGGCAAGTCAAAAAAGAAGAAGCACAGCACTGTGTTCCAGCTCCAAAAACTCACAGTCAGTTCAGAAGGGCATCATGTTTGATGGTATTAAAAATGATCAAGTAATCAAGAGGCAAAAACATAAAAATTCCATCCCCCATCCTACCTCTGTCAAATGTCCTTGGCAAGCAGTACCTGTACTGAATGCTAGCCTGATACTTGACTGATATTGATCAGATAAGCTGCTTCCTCTAGGATCCCTCACATCTGTTGTCCAACCATTTTCTCCCTAGAAACAGGAAGTTGGAGATAGGATAAAAATTGTCCAAAAACCATTGGATTTAAGGAGGGCTTCTTAAAGCTTTGTTTGCATAATTATGAATACCCTAGACAACTATAATAATGGAATATCTTAAATATTGTTTCAAGTTCAAGTGAACAGTTCTCTCTTTCTGTTGTTTTTGGTTTTTTTATTTCTCATGAGTAAGTTGTTGGTTTTAAATTTTATTTTATTTCCCACTTAAACTCTAGGATTGTGAGAGGGCACAATGGTTCCCCTCCACTGAAGTTACGAGAGGAGATTAATTTTGTCACTGTAACAGCATGCATAGAGAGTTTAAGTCATTCAGCACCTGCTGATTGGAGCAAGCTCCAATTCTGATCAACTCCCACATCAGTACTGGTCTTCAGACTTCTCAAAAGCAAATGTATGTCATCAAAATGTATTTTTTATAAACATGTGTTTGGCCTGCATGGAATTGCCTCTCTCTTATATCAGTGTTTCTCAATCTTAGCAACTTCAAGAAGTATTCCACTCCTAGAATTCTCCATCCAGCATGGTTGAATATACATCTTTCAGATATCTTGGTCTAGAATTTACAGTATCCTCTATAGTACGAACTAGAACAGTTATGAAAAAGTTTTGCCTTGAGATATTTCAGAAGTACCAGTTTGTGAGAATACCAGTTTCTAGGTAGAAGCAATATTTCACCTCGAAAGGAAAAAAAAGTTATTGAATTCATAGTTCCAGAGAAACTATGTTCTTCTTAGAGTAAAGCCCATGTCACACTGTACCAACGGATGGAAAGAGGATGTAAAACGGAGAGAAACATTTTCCATCCATTGGTTAATGCGATCCATCCGTTCTGTACTCACTGCCTCCGTTTTTCATCCTCTCTATCAGTCCAGCATCCGTCGACTGAGGTTCCATTGTAGGTTTCCATCCGCTCAAAAAGTTTTTGAGCTGCTTTTCAAAACTTTTTGAGTGGAAAATGTATCCAACACGTCCATTGCATCCGCAAAGCGATACGGGCGAACATCCGTTCTACATCCGTTGTCATCCTTTACGCCATCGCTATATCCGCTAGGCATCGCTGCACATGCCGCGCAATTTCAAATCCACTCCAGCAGAAAAATAGAAAAACAGGGAGGGAAGCGAAACGGACGCGGAACGGACACAAGCGTTAGTAGCATGGACAGAGAAAGGATGAAAGCGGAAATGCAGCGTGCATACAAAGCATTAAAACGGAAAAAAACTTTTCGCAGAGGGGACCTATCTCGGATATTAAGGATGTCTAGAGGATGCCTAGAGGATGCAAAAGGACACATTAAGTGAAAAAACCCTATATTGGCCTATAAAAAGGGGGAGGAAACTCACCTTGGAATTCTCACTTTCAGTCCAGCACCCCTGCTGTGCAGACCTCTGCAGCCTCATCTGGCTCTTGCCTCTTTCCACAGCATTCCAGTCATCTCGCACCATGGATCGTAACACAACTCCTTTGCGGTAGCCACAATCGTTCTCTAACAGTGCGAAAGCCATCTACAGGCCTTCAATGCTTCTACAGGAAGAAAAGGAGCGTGTCCAAAAGTTTGGGGACCGAAGATGGATCGCGAGAAGAGCGGAGTTATGGACTGTATGACAGCCTGATGGTTGAGCTTGAGGAACGAAGACCCTTGTGCATTTCCAGCACTTCATGAGGATGCCACCAGCCATGGTTGATCAAGTTGTGAGCGACTGGACACCCAGGGTTGACCAAGCAAACACCAACTTTTCCGGCCCAGCCTAGACCCTGGACTGAATGTGCCACTGACTCGGCACCACCTGGCCTCCGCGGACCACATACAGGAACATGCGTACGCCTGGAGCGGTGCACACAACACCATCAGCATTGTTGGTCAGAGAAGGTGGTTGCAGGCCATCAATCGAAGAATACCTGGAGGAGGTTCATCCAGTGCCCCTCCACTGAAGAAGGATGGAAGAAAGTTGCAGAGGCACTGGATCAGAAGAGGGAACTTCCCCCACACCGTTGGAGCCACAGATCGGAATCACGTGGCCTGCAAAGCTCCAGACAAGTCGGGGTCCACTTATTCAACTACAAGGGCCTTCTTCAGCATCATCCTTTCGCCATGGTCGATGCTCACTACAAGTTTCATGTACATCGATGATTCAGACAAACGGGTCAGCTTCAGGTGCCCAAGATATACAACGCCAGTCACCTCAGGCAGTGGGCTGGAACGCAACCTCATTCATGGGGCTTCCCAGATCAGACCCCCTGCCCTAACGACACGCAAGATTGGTGCCCTACTTCATCTTGGTGGGCATGGACGCCTTCTCCCTCAGAACTACCTCATGAAGCCCTACAGTTCCAGCTCCTCACCCGTGAAGAGAGGAAATTCTTCAACTACAGTCTGTCCAGGCAAGGCGGGTTGGTGGAGAACGCCTTTTGGCATCCTGGCAACAGGTTCCCAGGTACTTTCTCAGCACGATGCAGCATCACCCAGAGACCATGAGGAGGATCGTAGAAAGCTTGCTGCATCCTGCACAATCTTATGCGCACCCGCCCACCCAGTCTTGCAGAAACAGGCTCGTGCACACCTCCAAAACAACGGCAATGGGGGACACTGGAGCCGGGGAATGGAGGCAAGGGCCGAAAACCTGATAGACACTAGAGGATTGTGCAAGCCCCAAACAGAGGCCTCACGTGAAGGAAGAAGCAGCGCAACCTCCTGAAACACTGGTGCAACTCCCCAGCTGGAGGCAGGTGGTGGCAAGAAGTGATGATAGCTGATTAATGGATTCTTCCTTCAGCCTGTCTCATCACACTGATGAGATTGGGCCATGTATGTTGGGTGGGCCTACAATTGAAACAGGGCATTTAATAAAGAGTTCGTGTTTATGTTGACATGTGTGGATGATATGATTAACCATTATTATTGATAATAAAGGGCCATATGTGTGGCACCTGGGAGGGTGCGACCATACAGCCCCACTATGCTTTGCACTGGAGGTTTATCTATCCCACAGCTATTACCCATCCCAAAGGTTAATTCCTGCCCATCCCCACAGCCTATTACCATCCAAAGGTATCCCTGCCCATCCCACTGCTATTCTTAACCCATTCCCACAGCATTGCAAAGGTTAAACCATTTCTAAAAAGTTTCCACAAGACTTTTATTTAATAAATAAATGAAGCAAATGGTGTGAAGCACAAGATAATCTTTATAATAAAAGCTGTAAAGGAAAAATGACCCAAGTCAAGTGTCCAAAGCAAAAATTAAAGTCAACAGTCTTCTGGCACTCTTCTTGGTCTACTCGGAGGCATGATCAAGTCTCAAGGGTGAATGTCCAGGTGCTGTGGAGTGCTGCTTGCTGGAGTGCTGGTCTGAAGCACCACTAGGTGTCCTGGCCCAGAGAGGACTACAGGGGATGCGGTGTGTTGATTGAAGCTTCTCAGACATGCGGCTCAGCCCCCGTGATGTTGAGAGCCCCTTCCTCCATGACATTTGGGGTGTCAGTCCCAATACTGATGACAGATGTACTGAGGCTTTGGGCTTGGCTGAGGGTTTGGAGGGAAGTAGCAGTGTATGGGCTGTCTTGGTCTGGCAGCTGGTGAGACTGTTCGTCCGTGGCATCGGTTGGCGTGGGTTGGCATCTGTGGCATGGCTGCCTGGCATCAGTGGCCGTGGGTAGGCATCGGTGGGGACATCAGTGGCCACCGGGCATCCGATGTTACCTGTGCCTGGACTGGGAAGGGGCTGCCTGTGCTGCTGGACCTCCTGGTATTGTAGCCTTGGTAGGAGCCAGGGCTTGTTGGAAAGCCTTTGGTAGGGCAGTGAACATCACTTGGGGTGGAGGAAGCAGGCCTGGACTGGGTGAGAGCAGGTTCATCTTGGTCTGAAGGGTTTGAAGAAGACGTTGATTCCTGTCCTTCACCACCTTGGTACTGGGGTTTTCCGAACATGTTTCATGAGGTCTGGTTTGACATAGGTGAGGAAGGGCTTGCGGTTGGAGGATGGGGCGTCGGTGTTGTACCAGCTGAGAGATGGAGATCTATGCTTGCTCCTGGATGGTGTCCTCTTTTCTCCAGCAGGACAGGTGTGGCGTCTTGCCCCTCCGGTCTGGCTCTCTGCCTGCTTTCTATTGGAGGTGGAGCTGGACGGGTTTTGATGCGGGTTGGGCTGTGGTGGAGTGCCATCTCCTTTTCTCCCATTGTGTCAGGGGGTCGTCCACGCACTCCACCACGGGTAGTCAGCTGTCGGGGGGTGTTCCGTCGTGGGCACGCTTCCACAGTAATCCTGGCCCTGGACACAGGATCTGACTCTTTGCCAGAAGAGAACTGGCTCTCAGCAGGCTGCCTGAGAGAGGGTTGTGAGAGGCGGCTAGCTCCTCGGGTGGCGGGATCTCACCCTCCAAGAAGCTGCCATCTTGGCCATCCACGTAGGTCTCTTACTGTCCGTCAGCTTGACCGTTGGCCTGCGACAGATTTCTTGAGATTCAGGCTTCCCGCTACCAGGTGTGCATGTGCTTCACCAGCCAGGAGCACCTCCGAAGTGTAGCCCAGGCTCTCCGCCTTCTCTCTCAAGCAGCCTGCTTCCTTTTGCGTGTCTCGATAAGAGGCTGTGGTTCCCTTCCGCCATAGATACTTGTTCTCCCTCAGCCACTCAGCAACTCCTCCTCATGTTCCTCTTCTATGTTGTATTGCCTCCTTCTCCCTTTCACGCGTCTGCCTCTTCCTCCCTTTTGGCAGGGCACAGGGCCATATGGGCCCTCATCAGAGGGGCTTCCAGGTTGTAGGGGCTTGTCCTTCCACACCACCAGCGTAGCAAGCACCAACCAGGACCAGCAGCACCAGCACCAGCAGCACCAGCAGCACCAGGTATCAGCCAGCAGCAGTAGTAAGCACACAGCAGGACCAGGAACACAGCAGGACCAGCAGGACCCAAGGAGCAGTGCCAGGCCAGAGTAAGCACCGCCAGGACCAGCAGGAGAGGAGCAGTGCCAGCAGAGTAAGCACCACAGAAGCACCAGAACCAGGAGCAGTTGCAGCAAGTAATTCACCAGCAGGAAGCCCCAGCAACTAGGAGCGAGTGCCAGCAGAGCAAGCACCAGCAGAAAAGCACCAGGAAGCAGTGCCAGTCAGAGTAAGGCACCAGCAGGAAGCACCAGGAGCAGTGCCAAGCAGGAAGTAAAGCATCAGGAGCAAGCCCCAGTACCAGAAGATTCGAGCCCGGCCAGCAGAAGCCCAGCAGGAAGCAAGAGTCAGGGCCAGTAGGGTGGGAGCGGTGGCCCTGGTCCCTCTTAGTCCAGGGCTGGCAGCAGATGGCAGAGGGCTTCCGTTTCTTCCCCTCGTGGTTGTTTGGGTTGCCTCGCTGGTGGCTGGCTGTGCTGGCAAGCTGTGTTTGGAAGCAGGTCTTTCCTCTGAATGGTGACCTGCTTGGGAGCTGCCTTCCCTTTATATCCGCGGGGCTGATGCAATGCATCTCCTCCCCGCATGGCACAGTGAAGCACTAGGGCATCTGCTAGGCATCCGCTAGGCTTTCCGCTAGGCATCCGCTAGGCTTCCCGCTCTGCAATTCCGCTTCATCCGCCTCGGCATCCGCTTGCATTCCCACTTCATCCGCTCGGCATCCGCCTCTTTCCATTCCGCATCCCCTTTGCCTGCGCTCCCCCGGAAGCCTTGCGGATTGTTGACATCCGCTCCCATCTGCTACCATCCGCTAGGCTTCCGTGGAGGCATCCGCTTTTTCCATCCGGCCCTACGTCCTCCCCCCGTCCATTCCTTTCTGTGTTGTCCGTTTCTAGTTATGCAAATTCGGGGCCACTTTTGAGAGCAGATTAACAACGGATGGACATTTTTCTCATCCGCTGTGTCCTTTTTACAAACGTTTTGCATCCGTCGGCCAGTGTAACAGGGCCTTTAGACAACATTGCCAGCTTTTCTCTCAGTTAACTATGTTAACTTACTTTTTCTTGTTTGCAGTTTGGAATTCTCTTTTCTTTCTAATATTCCCTACTTTTCTTAGACATTGGATTTACTCTGGTATTCATTATCCATTGTTTCTGAGACCTCAGAGCTGAGGTCAACCTGCAAGATAATTCAGTATATAGTATGCAGCTTACCCTCTGTCTCTGTTATTATTCTTAAGTAAGCATACAGAGTCCAAAACTACTATAGCAAGGTTACCACCCATAACCATCTGTTTGCTTGTAATCCCCCCCCCCCCC
>BHFT01062376.1:0-15794 GCA_004320025.1 Laticauda laticaudata | reverse complement strand
AAAAAAAAAAAAAAAGCAGTGAGAATGTATGGGAGCGACTTCCGATTTCCTGCTGGCTTCCCCATGATTTTGCATGTTGGAAGCTGGCACAAAATCACTTTTCTGTGGGGCTGCTGCAATGGCCATAACTTTGTGAATAAACTAGACTGAACATCATGGAAATTGCAACTCATGGATCATGGAGATTTTATGCATTCTTTATATTAGCAGATTTGAGATACCTTGATTGAAAAACTTGCAGTATAATGGACCGTTTGGGCTAACTTGAGAGTATAAACCCACAAGCAGATAAACATAATGATAGTTTTAGCAATAGATAAACAGATTGGTATACAGTAACTAAGCTGTAGAAGTTACCACCTACCTACCTCAATGTGAAATGGTAGTGACCAATTCTGCCAAACAAAAATCTAATTGGAGAGCATGATTGATGACTCTTGGCTAGGGATGTTTTTTGTTGGATGGGATGGGGGTGGGGGAAAGGGGTGGGGGTAGGGGAAAGCAGGATCAAGGGTGACAATGAATTATGTATCTCAGAGTTGGCTATGCTCAGGTTAATGCCGGATGTAGAATGCTAACTTCAAATAAATCCCTTTTAGTTCTGGGAATATGGCTCGAGGCTCATGATTTAATTGGAGTAACTGCCATAATCCTGACAAATGCTTTTAACTCATGGAGTATTAAGCTATTAATGGTTGGCTGCTAATCATTCTGACTTATGCTATCTGCAGAATCAGAGACAATTCATCTCTCTGGGAGGAACAGCAGGACAACATCTTAGAACTTATGTTCAGCTCCCAGGCTTCCTAAAAGCATCTGGTTGTCCACTGTGGAAAAAGGAAAGTATGGTAAGTATAGTATTTGGCTTATTCTGGAACTTATGTTTTTTTTTGGTAAGGCTATGAAAACCTGGCTATGTTTTATGGCAATATTGAACACTATAATGCTATTTTTTTGGCTGCCATATATATTAATTTTAGTGCTATATTTAAAACGATAAAAATATCCAAAAAATAAATACAAAAGCAGCTGAGATAGTTAACTCACAGTAAAGCCAAGAAATGGGGCCCTTAACCCATTCTGTTCAGAGTATTGCAGCATAAATTCAGCACCAGAAAAGTAAACACAGATTACAGAGGCTTCATTTAACTTCTTTATAAATATATAAAGTATATTTTACAACACCAGTTGTAGATTTCTCCAACATGGAGCAAACTCAAACAGAAACAGACATCAGTTTCACTTTGAGCCCCTGTCACACTGCAGCAACGGATGGAAAGAGGATATAAAACGGACAAAAACACTTGCCATCCGTTGGTTAACGCGATGCTTCCGTTCTGTACTCACTGCCTCCGTGTTTGTGCTTCCGTGTGTGGGTCCGTGTCTAGCATCGGTCTAATTGACATTTCATCCGCTCAAAAGGTTTTTGATGCTGCTCAAAACTTTTGAGCGGAAATGTATCCAAGCGTTCCATTCTGCATCCCTAGGCATACGGGGACATCCGTTTCTGCATCTTCGATCTGTAGGCGTCCGTTACATCCGCTAGGCATCCGACTGCGCATCTGCAAACTACATCTGCTCCAGCGGTAAATGGACACAGGGAGGAAGCAGAACGGATGCGGAACGGACACGCAGCATTAGTAGCACGGATGGAGAAAGGATGAAAGCAGATGCAGCACGCATACAAAGCATTAAACGGAAAAAAACATTCGCAGGGGACCTATCTAGGTATTAAGGATGTCTAGAGGATGCCTAGAGGATGCAAAAGGACACATAGGGGAAACCTATATTGCCTATAAAAAGGGGAGCAACTCACCTGGATCTAACTTCAGACCAGCAGCCCAGCTGTTGCAGACCTCTGCAGCCTTCATCTTCCTCTTGCTCTTCCACAGCAATCCAGTCATGTCCACCATGGATCGTAAAAAACCTCCTTTGGTACCACCATCGTTCTGCAACAGTGCGAAGCCATCTCAGGCTGTGGTTAACTCCTACTACGGGAAGAAAAGGAGGTGGCCAAGAAGCGTCTGGTCCTAAGATGGATCAGAGAAGAGTCAGAGTATGGACTGTACAACAAGCTGATGGTGGAGCTGAGGAACGAAGACTCCTCGTGCATTCCAGAACTTCCTGAGGTGCCTCAGCCATGTTTGATGAAGTTGCTGCAGCGGCTGACACCCAGGTTGACCAAGCAGGAGCACCAACTTCCGGCCAGCCTGGACCTGGGCTCAAGGTGGCACTGACTCTGCGCCAACTGGCCTCAGGGACCACTACAGGAGCATGCAGTATGGCTGGAGGGTGCCACACAACACCATCAGCATTGTTGGTCAAGAAGTGGTGCAGGCCATCATCGAAGAATGCCTGGAGAGCTCCTCCAGTGCCCCTCCACTGAAGAAGGATGAAAAAAGTTGCAGAGCAGGGTGGTATCCAGAGTGGAACTTCCCACACACTGTTGGAGCCATAGATGGGAAGCACGTGGCCTGCAAAGCGCAGCCAAGTCGGGGTCCACTTATTTCAACTACAAGGCCTTCTTCAGCATCAATCCTCTTCACCATGGTCGTGCTGACTACAAGTTCATGTACAATCGGATGCTTCAGGCAACGGCTCATGTTGAGATGCCCAGGTATACAACGCCAGTCATCTCGAGGAGGGGCTGGAACGCAACCTCATCATGGGCCTTCCCAGATCCAGAACCCTGCAACGACACACAAGATGTGCCCCTACTTCATCGTGGGATCGACACCTTCTCATCAGAAACCTACCTATGAAGCCCATACACTTCTAATAGATGCCTCACCGTGAAGAGAGGATCTTCAACTACAGGCTGTCCAGGGCAGTGGATGGTGGAGAAACGCCTTTGGCATCCTGGCCAACAGGTTCCAGGTACTTCTCACCACCATGCAGCATCGCCCAGAGACTGTGAGGAGGATCGTGGAAGCTTGCTGCATCCTGCACAATCTCATGCACACCCGCTACCCAGTCTTGCAGAACAGGGCTCGTGGACCTCCAACAAGGCAATGGGGACATGGAGCCTGGGGAATGGAGGCATGGGCAAAACCTGATAGACACTGAGGATGTGCAAGGCCCAAAAGAGCCTCACGTGAAGGGAAGAAGCAGCGCAACCTCCTGAAACACCGTGGCGCAACTCCCCAGCTGGCAGCAGTTGGAGTGGCAAGACAGGATGGTAGATGATTAATGGAATGCTTCCTTCAGCCTGTCTCATCACACGGATGAGATTGGACCATGTATGTTGGGTGGGCTTACAATGAACAGGGCATTTAATGAAAGAGTTGTGTTTTATGTTGACATGTGGTGGATCAATGATTTATCAGTATTTATAATAAAGGGCCATAGGTGTGGAACCTGGGAGGGTGGACCATACAGTCCACTATGCTTGCACTGGAGGTTTATCTACCCACAGCTAACCCATCCAAGGTATCCCTGCCATCCACAGGTATCCCTGCCATTCCACATTATTACCCATCCCAAAGGTATCCTCTGCCCATCCCACAAGTATCCCTGCCCATCCCACAGCTATATTACCCATCCCAAAGGTATCCTGCCCATCCACCAGCTATTACCCATCCCAAAGGTATTCCCTTCCCATCCACTGCTATCTTAACCCATCCCACAAGCATGTGTAAGGCTCTTAAACCATTTCTAAAAGTTTCCACCAAGACTTTATTTAATAAAATAATGAGGGCAAGTGGTGTGAAGCGAAGATTAATCTTTATTAATAACAAGCTGTAAAAGAAAATGACCAAATCAAGTGTCCAATAAAGTCTACAGGTTAGCCGCCCAGTCTCTGGCACTCCTTATCAGTCACTCAGAGGATGTGTGCAGTCTCAGGGGTGAACGGTGCAGGTGTGGTGTGGAGGTGGCTGCTGATGGAGTCTGGTCTGAAGCCCCACTGGGGTGCCTGGCCCCGAGAGGACAACAGGTGACGGTTGTGTTGAGGAAGCTCTCAGACAGCTGGCTCAGCCCTGTGATGTTGAGAGCTCCTTCCTCATGCCATGAAGTGTCAGTCCCAATACCGACAACAGATGTACTGAGGCCAGGCTTGGCTGTGGGTGGAGGAAGGAGCAGTGTAGTGGGGCTTCTGGTCTGCAGCTGGTGTGAGGGCTGTCGTGCGTGGCATCGCTGTCGTGGTGCATCATTGGCGTCTGCGGTGGCATCGGTTGCATCAGTGGAACCGGTGGCAACGGTGGCGTCCGATGAGACTGTGCCTGGACTGGGAAGGCTGCTGCCTATGCTGCTGGACCTCTGGTAGCTGTAGCCCTGATAGGTGAGGGCCTGTGGAAAGCCTTGGAATGGGAGGGACATCACCTGGGGTGAGGAGCAGAACTGGAGTGGGGGAGAAGGTTCCCTGGATCTGGAGGGTTGTGAAGAAACTCGGGTGATCTGGTCTTCACCACCTGGTACTGGGTTCCGCCATGTCCCACGAGGGTCTGGTTGGACATAGGTGAGAAGGGCTTGCGGTTTGGAGATGAGGAGTCAGTGTGGACCAGCTGAAGAGGGAGATCTATGCTGCTCCGGATGTGTTCCCTGATCTCCAGCAGGACAGTTTGGCTCTGCCCCTCCAGGTCTGGCTCTCTGCCTTTCTGTGGAGGTTGGAGCTGGGGTGGATGCGGGTAGGACTGTGGTGGAAGTGCCGTCTCCTTTCCTCCCACTGTGTCAGGGGGTCCTCCCATGTGCTCCGCCATGGTTAAACAACTTGTCGTGGGTTTTTCGCCGTTCGGCACGCTCCACAGAAACCTGCCTGGAGACAGGGAGCTGACTCTCGGCTGGAAGAGGATTGCTCTCAGCAGGCTTGCCTGAGAGAGAGGGTTGTGAGAGGGGTGCTGCTGCTGCTGCTCCTCGGTGGCGATCTCACCCCTCCAGGAAGGTGCACTGGCCATGACGTAGGTCTCTTTTGTCTGTCAGCTTGACCGCGGCCTGGCCAGATTTCTTGAGTTGCAGCTTCCCGTACCAGATGTGCATATGTTTCCACCAGCAAGGAGCACCTCCGATGTGTAGCCCGACTCTCCACCTTCTCTCTCAAGCAGCCTTGTCTTCTTTGGTGTCCTGTGAGAGCTGTGTCCCTTCCGCCAACAGTTAGTCATTCTCATCTCAGCCACTCCAGCACTCATCCCATGTTCCTCCTCAATGGGGTATTGCTCCTCTCCCGTTCTCGCATATGCCTCTTCTCCTTTGCAGGACCAGATGGGCCCTCATCAAGAGGGCTCTCCAGGTTGTAGGGGCTGCTCCTCCACACCACGCAGCAACAGCAGGATCGATCACATCAGCAGCAGCAGCAGCGCACCAGCAGGATCATCATCATCATTCATCATCACCAGTAGCCGGAGCAGCACCAGGATCAGCAGCACAGAGTAAACAACAGCAGCCAACCAGCAGGACCAGGAGCACGAGCAGGGACCAGGAAGCGACGAGCAGGACCAGCAGCGCAGGACGAGCAAGACCAAAGAGCACAAGCAGAACGAGCAAGACCAGGAGCACGAGCAGGACGAGCAGGATGAGCAGGTTGAGCCAGACCATGAGCAGACAACAGCAGGAGCAACACCAGGAACCGAGCAGGACCAGCTGGACCAGCAGTACGGAGGAGCAGCTACGCAGAGTTAAGCACCAGCAGAGCACCACCGCCATAGCAAGCAGCATCAGCTCCTCTAGAATCAGCATCAGCAGAAGTCACCACCACCAGAAGCAGCATCAGCGGTAAGCACTAGCAAAGCACCACCACCCAAACCGTAGCATCAGCAGAGTAAGCACCAGCAGAAGACCACCACCATAAGCAGCTCATAGCTACCTCCAGAAGCACAAGCAGCAGTAAGCCCAGCTAGCGAGAGCAGAGCAATGCTACAGAAGCCCAGCAGAGCAGAGTGAAGGGCCAGGGTGGGAGGTGGCTCCTGTGCTTCTTTTTGCCAGGGCTGGAGCAGGATGGGCTGAGGCTTTCTCTTCTTCCCCATTGGTTGTGGGTTGCTTGCTGGCTGGCAGCAAGGGCTGGCAGGCTTGCAGGGCATCGCTGGCGGGAAGTGGCAGAGAAGGCATCGCACAAGGCTGGCAGGCAAGGGGCTCAGGAAGGCCAGGCACAGAGGCTGGCAGGCGACTGCAGGCGCGCTGGCAGGCAGGCAGGCCAGCCAGGCTGGAGGAGGCTGGAAAGCAGGCTGGCAGCAAGGCGCAGGCAGAGCAGACAGCAAGCTGGCAGCAGGCAGACCGCAACGCTGGCAGGGAGGCTGGCAGGTTGGCAGCAGCGAAGGTGGCAAGTAAGGCTGGCAGACAGGCATGCAGGGCAGGCTGGCAAGGCACTTGATGTTGTCTGGAAGTAGTCTTTCCTCTGAATGGTGACCTGCTTTGGGAGCATTTGCCTCCTTTATATCCACGGGGCTGATGCAATGCATCCTGCCCACATGCGCAGTGAACGCTAGGCATCCCTAGGCTTCCGCTGTGCATGCCGCTCGGCTTCCGCATGTGCATCGCTTAATCCACTGGCTTCCGTGTGCATCCGCTTCATCGCTCGGCATTCCGTTTGCATTCGCTGTATCCCGTTCGCATCCGCTTTTGCTGTGGTCCCCCGCGAAGTCTTGGGATATGCCAATTACCGCTCTCATCGTCTTCATCCCGCTGGGCTATCCGTTCTGCATCCTTTCCCATCTTGCTCGGCGTTCTCTCCAGCGTCCCGTTCCTTCCAATGTTATCCACTCCGGTTATGAAATTTTTGACCTTTGAGAGCTCTAGATAACCCAACAGATGGAACATTTTTCTCGTCCACTGTGTCCTTTTTACAAACGTTTTGCATCCGTCGGCCAGTGTGACAGGGCCTTTAGTTCAGCAGGCTAGCAAGACACACAGCAGAGGAGAGAAGCAGTTTCATTTTCAATAGACAGACTCAGCATAACATAGCTTCAGTGCTGCCGAGCTTAATAAAAAGCCACACCTAGGCTACTTCTAGTTTCAGTTTCCAAACAATCCTCATTGGCTAACTTAGTTGCTCTGCCTATTCATTGGCTGATCTTGTTACCATGGGTTATTCCGGTTCATGAATATACTCTGACACATTCAGAGCTCTGTGCTCAAGTACTTAGCCAAGTTTTATGAAAGGCCAACAGTGTTGGTGGATATCCTCTGACTGGAGGATAGTCCACAAAGCAAGGGCTACAGCAGTAAAGAGCCATTTTCTGCAATCAACTCTGTTTGGCTGTGGGATCTGCAGCATGCCCAATCTGTAGGATCAAATTGGATGGGTAGAGATCTTTGGAAAAAGATGATCTTTCATGATCCCAAGCCATTTAAGGTTTTAAAGTGGGGCAACCAACATTTTGAATTGCCTCCAGTTACACACCAGCAGCCTGTGCAGTTCACACAATAATGGTGTTACCTGTGCTGCGTATCTGGCACTATTTACTATCCATGAGCTCAAAGGTGCTTTTTCAAGAGGCAACTGGACCTTCTTTGTTTTTCTTTGAAGACATTCTACTTCTCATCCATGAAGCTTCTTCATTTCTGAGTGAATGATAGAGAATAGAAAGATTTATATTCCTTGTAGTCATATGGACGTTAGCACTATTTCTGAGATTCATTGAAGCCACTTGGAGGTTTATCTGTGCCTTCAGGGTCACTCGAACAGTGAAAATTGGGTGTGGAACCTTTTTGGAACTGTTAAAAGGACAGTGTTGTAAACAGGAGATAAGTGATGTTGTATTACTCTCTCTTTGCTGAAAAAGGGCTGTTCAGTCTTAATGTAGAGGGCCTCTTTGACCTCTTCTTCAAATGACTACAACCACATGACTGCAAGGAACATAAATCCTGTCACTCTCACCATTCAGTCCGAACCCAAGAAGCTTCTTGGATGAGAAGTGAGACGCCTTCAAGGAAAAACAATGAAAGTCCAGTTGCCTCCTGAAAAAGCACCTTTGGGACAACCATGACCTGAATGACCAAGCATCTCCACAGACATTTACCCATATACCCACATTCTTCAGCAGTTGAAGTTTCCTAATGTTCTTCAAGAGTTGCCTCATGTAGAGCATTGCAGTAATCTAAGAGGGTTTCCCCCCCTAAGAGACCTGGTTCTCCTGTTGAATAGAGCTTTTAATGCAGCTGTTCCTCCCAAAGGCTGGCATTTAACCTCTTGGCAGCTGATGGTCTTCTCCAGATATCTTTGTCTTTCTGTGATTTTGTGATGGGAAAAAAAGTCCGTCCTGCTCAGCTGCAAAATTTATGTGTCTGAAGCTGAAGCAGAAGCTTCAACATTTCCTGCTTTTATTGGAGAACTTGTGGCTGCCACATCTCACAAGCTGTCAAGCACCCTTGTTTTAAAGATATATTTTCTAAAGCTATAGGAGGGACATCATGCAAAGTGAGTGGTGTATAATGTTTTTCCCATGCCTTTGGAAATGCTGATGAGTGACATTTATTGAAAGCAGCTATAACGAAGTTGATGAAGCTAATTTTTGTTCATTTTTTAAAAATCCATATTTCACTGTTGGAGACCAGTTATTCCTTCCTCTTTTTTGCATTCTCTATTAGCATTTTTCTTTAAAGCATCTCATGCACACTTTATATAATATATGGAGCATTCTTCATGTATCTTCCTTGGAATGAAGATCACGTGAAATACTAGTACCACTTTACAAAGCCTTAGTAAAACCAGACTTGGAATATTGCATCCAGGTTTGGTCACAGTAAAAAATAAAAGATATCGAGACTCAAGAAACAGTGCAGAGAAGAGCAACAAAGATGATTAGGGGGCTGGTAGCTAAAAGATATGAAGAACGGTTGCAGCAACTGGGTATGTCTAGTCTAGTGAAAGAAGAACTAGGGGAGACAGGATAGCAATATTCTAATATTTGAGGGGCTCCTACAAAGATGAAGGGGTCAAGCTTTTTTCCAAAGCACAAGAAGGCAAGACAAGAAACTATGGGTGGAAACTAAACAAGGAGAGAAGCAACCTAGAACTAAGGAGAAATTTCCTAACAGTGAAAATAATTGATGGGTGGAATGGCTTGCCTTCAGATGTTCTGGGTGCCCCGTCACTTTTAAGAAGAGACTGGACAGAAGAAGAGATTGTCTGAAATGGTATAGGGTTTTCTGCTTGAGCACAAGGTTGAACTAGAAGATCTCCAAGGTTCCTTCCAATTCTGTTATTCTGTTGTGCACAATCATCATGTGATTACACAACAGGTAAGTGGCCACATACCATTGTATGTTCAGATGATCATTATAAGACAAAAGAAGATGGAAATAAGATATTAGCCCTGAGGGTCTTTAAAATAACAGTTTTAGAAAGAGAAGAAAAAATAAGCATCAGTTTTCCAAGATATGTTGATTTGTGAATAGTTACCAGAATTTCATATGGCTATAAGATAGATGGGGGCAAAGGAACTCTCTTATTTACTCGTTTATGTTATTATTTCCTTGTGTGCTGGTCCCAAATGGATCCAACTGCTGAACCTTTTAGTTTTGTCCCCTGGGCCAATATTTGCCTCTTAATGCTTCTATATTGGATGGTTAGGTGGTATAATTATTGCCTTGAGGATGTGTGTTCATTTTATAACTAATTTTTTAGAACTTTAGAACCAAAACTAACATATATTTTTTCTTCTTCTGGGGAAATACATGTGTTCAGCTTATAAGAGGCAGATGTGAGCAATCTCAGTGCTGGGATCTTAAGACTTTAGGGAATTTTAAAAATGCTAATGATTTACATGGAGGAGACTTAGATCCAGGGGTGGGATTCTGCTGATTTGAATCAGTTTGGGTGAACCTCTAGCTCCAAAGATCAGCTGGGAGCAAACCGGTTCACTCCAATGATCATGTGGGCCTGTCCACCTGCCCCTGCTAACCTTTATCATCCCAGCTGATCTGTACAGAAGAATGGATTGCCACTCCTCAGTTGTGTTACTCCCCCAAAGTAATGTAGCAGGTAAGGTTTTTTGCATTGCTGTTCACACACACAAAGCGCGTGATCACTGAACTGGTTATGATACTGGAAGTATTCCACCCCTGCATAGATCCTGGACTGACTTATTTGCTTTGTGGATCTTACTCCCTATTCTGACTTAACAGATTTTTAATTATACAAGGAAGAAGACACCTTGTAGTTATGATGGCGGTAAAGCAAAGTTTCCAGTCTTGTTCATTATAAGGCAACCTAATTTGGAGCTGCCATACTACATTTGGAAGGTCATAGATTCTTCATCCCTTGTGTAGCATGTAATTATCATCTTAAAGCAGTCATTGGTTTTTTTTTTACAACATATCTAAAACATGATGGCTAAAGTAATTTCACTTTGCTAAATTGGTACACACCAACAATGGCAGGGCTATTAATTCCCAGAACTGCAAGTGAGGATACACAGACACCCATGTGTTTATTTTGAACATTTATTAGGCTAAATTAAAAATGTGAAAGCCATTGGTTAATACACCAGGCCAGAAACCAGAAAATTGTGAGTTCTAGTCTCACATTAGGTATGAAACCTGGTAGGTGACTTTGAGCTAGTCACTTTCTCAGTGTAATTTCTGAAAAAAACATTGCTAATGAAACTGTGCAATTATTAATAAGACTGAAGCATCCCCCAACTCCTGGACAGTCTGTGGTGCAACATGGCGTTGGTGGATGGAGCGAGACATGATGTCCCATCCCGATATGCTCACATTGGTTTCAGGTCTGGGGAAAACGGGCAGGCCAGTCATAACATCAAATGCTCTGCGTCTTGCAGGAGACTGCTGACACAGCTCCAGCCACATGAGGTTTAGCAATTGTCCTTGCATTAGGAGGACCCAACTACACCAGCATATCGGTCTCACAAGGGGTCCTGAGGATGCTCATTCGGTACCATGAATGGCAGTCAGGCTACCTCTGACGAATCAACATAGAAGCTGCTGTGGCCCACTAAGAGAAATGCACCCAATGCATTAACTGACCCCTGGCCAACCGTCGATGCTGGAAATGTTTACAGGGCAGCAGAGTTTCCCAGAGCGATCTCCAGAGCCCGTAATGTCTGTACACTTGGTAAACTGACTCAGTTGTAACCTGCTTTTCATCTTGAGAGACGGCGCCCGTGGGCAAATTTTGCACAATCTTGGTGTTCATCACTCGGCAAATTCCAAATGTCTGCTGCTGTTGGGCTTCTAAGCACTCACCGCCACTGTTGGAGTCAAGCCTCATACCACCTGTACATGGAGCTGTTCTGTCATCTTGAGCAGCCAATGCAAATTTGTGACCGCTGGAATCATTTTTGGCCAGCTCTGGCAGTGCTCCTCCGTCCTCTCTGCACAAGGCAGGTAGCGGTCTGATGCTGGGTGTTTCTCTATGGCATCCGTCTGTCCGATATGTACTGGCCTGTTTTGTAGTGCTTCCTGCTCTGGAACAACACTGACAGATCACAGCAAACCTTCTTGCCAGCTTAGCATTGCTTGGGATGAGAGCTGTAGCTACTTGGACCACTTGTGCTGGGTTGTAGAATCCCATCTCATGCTATTCATAGAGTGAAAGCACCACCAGCCATTCAAAGTGACCAAACCATCCGAGTCCAGAAATCAACTAGGATACGTGGACACAAGGGTAGTCTGTGGTCACCGAGCCACTTGCAGAACCACTCCTTTATTGGGGATGTCTTGCTAACTGCCTCTGCTTTCCACCTGTTGTCTATTCCATTTGAAATTGATTATCAATCAGTGTTGCTAACGATGTGGAAAGTTTGATTTCACAAAAGTGTGATTGGCTTGGAGTTACATTGTGTTATTTAAGTGTTCCCTTTATTTTTTTGAGCAGTGTATTTTTGGGCAGGAATGTTGTCAAATGATGCTGTCAGCATTTGTGTCTGTGGGTCTATTTAATAAAATCATTCTGGCATTGACTTTTTTAGACCTGAAATGATTTGACATTTCTGTGTCTGCAGGAAAAAAAAATTCTGTGCTGTTTCCTGGGATGAAATACTTAACCTCATAAAACTCCCAGTCAACCCTCTAAATATAATGAATGTTGTTGTTGTTGTTGTTGCTGTTGTTATGACTGCTGCTATTGTCCCAACATTTGTATGCATCCTATCCTTCAAGGTTGTTCCCTCCAGTAAGAAAGTACATAAATTGGTGATGGAAAAAAAGATAATTCTCTGCCTCTAACTACAAGATAATAATTTTGACTTCTATTTTGTATGTACCAGAGAGTTTGTGCCCGTATTCTCATGAACATGTAGAATTATGCAGCTGCTTTTGGTAAAACTACATTCAGTCCATAGAAATTAAGTCAAGAACAGATAATCCAGTAAGAAAACAAGTAGCTAGTTATACAAGGCCAAAAATAATTTGATCTTCAGAAATTTATTTATTTATTTAGTAGATTTTATAGCTGCCAATCTCAATAAATGACTCTGGGTGGCATACAGAGTTCAGAATTGGAAGACGAATTCTCTGACTTGATGCAATTCCAAGCTACAGGCCATCATGAGATACTTATGAAGAGTTATTTCTTAAGCATTTAATCCATCTAACCTTTTACTGGGCTTTCATGTTTCTAGGTTCCCTAGAATGGTGAGATAGTTCAAGTAGTAGCTAAGTAGTAGAGAGAAGAAGTAAATCTAAAAGGGACTTGCTGAAGGATTCCATCTCATTGGGAGACAAATTCATTGTTCATAATCTTTTAATATGGAAATTCCTAGATCTTCTTCTGCGGAGGAAGATATGATTAAAGGAGCAGGACACAAGCTCTCCTCCTGATTTTGTGCATTCATTATACCCAACTGCATGCTTGGGGAAGATGACATCTGGATTTAATTGTTGTTTGCATATTGCACTTTTTTTTGTTCTAATTAATAACTGGTTTCTTACAGAAAATGGATAGGGATTCTTTGTCTTTGAAAGCATACAGAAAGGGAAACAGTAATTTCACAAAGCCAACCATATAATTTTAGAAGCATAAATAGATGCACACGCTTCTTTGCAGGAATATCTAGTGTAATTTAAAATAAAATTATCTTCTTTTTTCCTGGGCAACTCTGATTTCCTGGGTCTTAGCACTTTATATTCTGAAGATTTTTTACTTGCTTGCTCCTTCAGTTCTTTGACAACTGTTAGGATTAAGATCATCCTGAAATTTAGTGTCAGGAATGGAAAGCTGTCCACAAAACATCCCTTCGAGATACTATGCTAGACGTTTCCAATTTATTAAAATATGGGTGTACAATATGGGGGTCCAGGCCATGAAAATGGGATTGCTTTGGCCTGATCTGACAAATTACAAAAATAACCAAGCATGCTGAGCAAATGAACAAAAGATGATGATACCAAAGCATCTGACTTGGGACTTTAAAATCTATGCTATGCTGAGTTTGTACTGAGTTCAGTGTAAGTCTGCATTCTTCAAAACTAATGTGGAAATGTAATCAGTCTGAAGGTACATTTTACAACCTTTGGTAGACAAGTAAGAAGGTTAAGATATTTTGGAATCAGGTATACTATTTTGATTCAGAAAATTTTGAAAATGGATGTAAAATTGAACACTGACCTTTTTTTTTTTTTAAGGATGGCAGTTAACAGATTGAAAGATAACATGTGACTTTGCTTTTATACATGACTGTCAACCCTGGAGTCATCTCTGAGCATCTTTAAGGTTGCCACAGCAGAGCTGACTGAGGCTGTGAGAAAGGGAGGGGAAGTAGAGATAGCTGGGGGGATGTACAATCAAAATAACATTCTTTCTTCGGGGAACCAAGGACACTCTCACTAACACCTACAGGGGCATGGATGGGAGCAGTGGTAGTATTCTTTTTTTTTTAACTACTGGTTCTGTGGATTTGGCTTGGTGGGCATGGCAGGGGAAGGATACTGTAAAATCCCCATTCCCTCCCCACCCCACTAACCTGCTTTCCAGTTCTGTTCTCCTGTGCAGGGCAACCAAAGAAGACCCAGCTGATCAGCTGGGACCTCAGAAGGCAGAGAATAGATGGGGGAGAGGCCAACCAGAGATGGTATTTACTGGTTCTGTGAACTACTCAAAATTTTGCTATTGGTTCTCCAAAACCTGTCAGAACTGGCTGAATACCACCTCTGGATGGGAGACATTCAGGATGGGGAGAGAGACCTGATTGGGGCATGTGATAGTTGTGTGTGATGGGGGGTGGGGGAGAACTTTGGATTTTGATCTGGGTGGGGAAAATCGGGGGAACTTCAGAGTCAGGTTTTCACCAGCTGTGCCAATATGACATGCCTAATAAACCTATACTTTGAGGAACCCTGCTTTGCAGTTTTGATTTCATCGGGGCTGTTACTTGGAACCCTGATATTGACACCAATTTGCACATGGCTGTATGGCCAAAGATAGAAACAGCCATATATACCCACAACAGAAAAATGAACTTTGAAACTAAGGGACCTATCTGAGATGGCAAAATTGACTGCTTTGCTTAGAGAAAAATAATTTGACTAAATTTCATGTCACATGGAGACATGTTAGACAGTGGTGGGATTCAAAAACTTTTACTAACGGTTCTGTGGGCATGGCTTGGTGGGTGTGGTCATGTGACTGGGTGGGCATAGAGTTTTTTTGCAGCCCCCACCTGTTTTTGAGAGCTTCCTAGATGAGCCTCTGGGAGGGTCATTTTTGCTCCCCAAAAGCTCCTCTGGGGCTCTGGAAGAAAAGGAACAGAGCATGGGGGGGGGCATGCAGCACCTCTCCAAGCTCCATTTTGGGAGCTTCCTAGCCTCAGAAGTGCCTGGGGGGCATTTTTGCTCTCCTAAGACTCCTCTGGGGCTGTGGAAGAAAAGAAAAGGAACAGAGCATGGGAGGGGCATGCAGCAACCCTCCAAGCTCTGTTTTGGGAGCTTCCCAGCCTCAGAAGTGCATGGGGGGGCATTTTTGCTCCCCTAAGGCTCCTCTGGGGCTCTGAAAGGCAAAAAATGGAGGGGGGGGCTGACCTCCTCCCTCCATTTTTTGCCTTCCTGGGTCTCAGCAAGGGAAATCCTGGCACAGCTGATCTTATCTACAGCTGATTGTCAGGATGGAAAAAAAAGAAATACCTTAGGTGAATGTCAGACAGGTAGGCGGGATGAGCGAGCATCAAGCGGGCAGGTGACTGGGTGGGGGGGCATGGCCAGCCAGAACTTACCTCTAGTTCAGCAACCCACACAAAATTCTTGCTACTGGTTTGCCTGATCTGGTGCGAACCAGCTGAATACCACCAGTGATGTTAGATTTCTTACAAAATAAGGAAAATAAATCAACCTTTGGCCTTGGGATTTAAGGACTAGATCATATTTGACAATCTGGAGTTTGTTTTTCCTTGAAGACATTTCGCTTCTCATCCAAGAAGTTTTTCAGTTCTTCTGTCTAAAATATGTACCAAAGAAACTATTTATGGGAATATTTGTTTCTATACTCAAGGGCAGCCCTCAACTTCTGACCACAACTGATTGTTGCTAAGTGAAGCAGTCGTTGAGTGAATTTTGCCCCATTTTATATTTCTTGCAATAATTGTTAAGTAAACCACAAGAGTTGTTAAGTTAGTAACATAGTTACTAAGTGAATCTGGCTTACCTGTTGACTTTGTTTGCCAGAAAGTTGCAAAAGGTGATCACATGATACCAGGACACAGCAACCATTATAAATATTAAACAATTGCCAAGCATCCAAATTTGTATCATATAGCCACGGGGATGCAACAACAGTTGCAAGTGTGATTAATGGTTAAAGGTCACTTTTTTCAGTTGTAACTTTGAACAGTCGGTAAAGCCCATGCCACACTGCACCAACGGATGGAAAGAGGATGTAAAATGGAGAGAAACACTTGCCATCCATTGGTTAA
>BHFT01062371.1:0-30791 GCA_004320025.1 Laticauda laticaudata | reverse complement strand
ATATATATATATATATATATTTTCCTCAGTCCCCATAGAGAAGGTTATGTTTTTGAAAGGTTAATATAACTTAGGCCAGATGAAATAAATTCATTTCCTATTAACCTTGAGGCTGTCAGCAGTTCTTGTTCTTGTTCCTCAGCAGACCACATCTTCCATAATGGATGGCTATCATTATGTAATTTTATTATGTCATAAATGATATTTTTTTTATTTATAACTAAACTTTCCAGATGTACTGAAATGGTTTGTCATTTGAGGAAGTTGTGGTCCCCACCACTGAGAAACATGTATCAGAAACTGATACCATTCCTATAACATCGAGGTGCATGATACTTAAAAATAAAAAGTGGATGCTTAATGAAGATTGGCCATGTTGGCTGGGAAGTCTAACCCTTGCTATCCCAATGTATTGTATTTAGAAATAACCAGACTTGTGGAGATTCTCAATCGTCTAGGTCATGGTTGTCCCAAAGATGCTTTTTCCAAGAGGCAACTGGATTTTCTGTTTTTTCTTTGAAGACATTTAGCTACTTCTTGGATGACAAACAAAACATCTTCAAAGTAAAACCAGAAAGTGCAGTTGTCTCTTGAGAAAAGTACCTTTGGGACAACCAGACCCATGGTTCTTTGGCTTAGAATTTAATGTCTAAGTGATGTTTAATCACCAAGCAATATTTGACCTTGTGATGACCCAGAGTGTAATACAAACATAACAAAATCCAAAACATAAATAAATATCCTTTAATGCCTCCAATTTGGCCCTACTGTTCAATAATACTCAGTTGGAGATAAAACGTACTCAAAAATAGTCTTCAAAAGAAAGCAATACAGTCCGAACTTAATGAGCAGATAGAGGTGAAATAAAAAAACCAAACAAACTACAATGATGNAGGAGATAACAAGGCACAGTCTGTTGGAAGGACACCAACCAAGATAACTTCAGACCAAAATAAAACATGCTTTGTTTTCAGCGTTTGCCAGTACACAGGTCCAAACTCTTATTCAGTTCTCATACCTGCAGCCATGAAGAAGATTAAAGCCCTCTACTCCTGAGGATACCACATATCCTCTCCTCCCTGCATACCCTAGTGTGGATAGGGGATGGGCCTGGGTCCTCCTCTGACTGCTCAGCTGGCTTCTGCCCTTCCCCAGCCTCCTCCACAACCTCTGGAGCCACACTTCCACTCCCTGTTGGTTGTTCCTTCTCTCCCTCAGAATCAGTCTTCACCAGGAGCATGACAGTCCTGATGTTAAGAAAATTTAGCAGCAGCAGCTGTCCTCTCATATCAAAAGCAAGACACCCAAATAACTCATTTCAATAATACAAACCCTATAATATTTTATGAGTTAAGAAAACAGACATCTTTATGCTTTGATTTTTCTTGTGAGGTTTTCATTCAGAAATGTGGGTGTGTGGCTTTTATATTCAAATTTGTTTCAGTGTGATAATACTTGGATTATGCCAAGATACAAAATGCCTTTGACCATGTAATCAAATCAGTGAAATATATAATATCTTCATTTGCACAGTCTGTGGAGTTTAGTTTTGAACAGTGATATACATGTAACCCATTTGTTTTCTTTATTTTAGCCCTTTGGAAGCCACATGACTCTTGGTGGCTCTGAGTGTCTTACACTTAAAAAGCAAGAATACTACCCCCCAAAAGAGGAGGAACAGTTATATAAATGGCCTGAAGATAAACCCATCCAAAAGGGGCTTTATCCTCTACCTGCCTCAGAACTGTTTCAATGAAATCAAGACCGACAGTGTATCATGCACACCAAGAAAAATGGCTTAACATAATAACTACATTAATGTATTGTAAAAAAAATGCCTGTGCCATCTTCTTGCTATCTCATAGACTTATCCATCATGCTCAGAGAAGGAAGAAGTATGAGAACATCTCTAATTGGTATCCTGGTTTCTTGCCCCAGAAAGTATATTTTTGGTTCTTGAACACAGCTTGTAAAGAAGATGTAGTTGGTCTGGGCATTAATCCAAAAGGTTGGAATCCAGCCTCAGCTTGATTTAAGAGCCATCATAAATTGTTTCACCTTCTGCTTCAAGTGCAAGTAACATGCCATCAGCAGAGTCTCTCCCTCTCTCAGTCTCTCTAACATCCTTTGCAAATGTATTTTCCCTAATAGCACAAAAACAGGCATGTGTCAGATGTTAATTATACCACAAAATGAACATCTGCTCTAATCCCATAGTGAAGGGGCTCCATGTAAAAAAATATTTTAAATAGGTTTTTTTTTTAAAGTAAAACAATGGATATTAAATTAAATAGCAAAAAAGAAAAATACTCCAAGCTAAGAATTATTCAGCAGAAATAATTCAATCTAAGATGTTAGACTGCCAACAAGGGGATCTTATCAATTTGGTTTACATGCCTCCTGAATACTGCTGTTTGTATAGTTATGCATGATATGAAAATGGACATATTGGATTCATGTCTGAGGCCAGAAACATGATGGAATAGAAGAAAAAAATATATGCATTGATGCAGATAGTTTGTGTTTACTAGTTAGCTTATATAGTTTGGGACTGTGAACAAATCTTAAATATTGGACAACCTACTTAATCATATCCTGTCTGCAATCCATGGAGAAAAATAGGTTAGTTAATGGAAGGAAGGCCCAGTCTACTGGGTCTCTAGGACAACTTGGCATAGCCAATTCAGCATGGGCAACTCACTGCAGGCCAACTTGCCACAGACAACTCGCCATGCAACAATTCACTGCAGAACAAGTTAAACTAATATTGAAGAAGTGGTAAAATAGAATAATTAAATAAAGGATGAAAAAGGAGGCACAAAATGAAATGTGAATGACTAAAATTTAAAAATTGTTTTAGCTAATTAAATTGTTGAATTATCCAGTAGCAAGCTGTCCAACAGTGAGTTGGCCATTGTGCATTGGCTGTGGAAAATTGGCTGTGGAAAATTGTCCCTTTCCACATTCTACTATGGCATCAACCAATACAGGGATGGAGTCAATAGACCTTTGTTTTCCGGATTGGTTGGTGTTTCCCAGTTTTTGGGTTCATGACTGTTTAGCAATGCAGTTACATCTGAACTTATATTTGGCATTTTTATTATGAGCCATGGTGGTGCAGTGGTTAGTGTGCAATATTGCAGGCTACTTCTGTTGACTGCCGGCTGCCTAGAATTTGGCCGTTCAGATCTCACCTGGCTTAAGTTTGACTCAAGCTTCCATCCTTCTGAGGTGGATAAAATGAGAACCCAAATTGTTAGGGACAATATACTGACACCGTAAACTGCTTAGAGAGGGCTGTAAAGCACTGTAAAGCAGTATATAACTTTAAGTGCTATTGCTATTTGTTCCAATGTAAAATATGCAATTGACATATGATTACATATGTTTTTGCACTTTGTTTCAATGGGGAAAGGGGTATTTATCTATTTCCTGACTTTTCTCATTGTCTATCAGTCTTGTTTTTTCTCTTGCTTTTTTTTCTATTTTGCATCATTCTGAACCTTTTTTTATCTGCTTTTGCCTCTTCCTTGCTATCTGTTCAGCAATGTTGCTCTGTCTCCATGTGTATTGGATCTTTCTTATCAATTAAACTGAGTGAGGGAGATTGATAACATTCATGGGAAGAAGAGAAAATAATTGGTTAAGATTAGTAAATTTATTACTGCAAAGTAATCTAAGATTTTATGCCTTCCATTCTTCCCACCCACCCCCATTGCCTCTCCAAGTGACTAGAAAGGAACATTACAATGTAGAATTATTTCCAGGAATAATAATAATAATAATAATTGGAAAAATAAGTCAATGCATGGCCAATACTTGAAGGACATAAATGGAAAAGTGACATGGAATTGGTTAAGGTCAGAAGTGTTAAAGAAAGAAACTGAAGGCTTTATTTTAGCAGCTCAAGAACAAGCTTTGCCAATTGCATGAAGATGAAAATTCAGCATGTAACAAAAAACAGCAAATGTCACATTTGGAGTAAAAGGGATGAAACAATTGATCATTTTGTCAGTGGCTATAGCTTACTTTCAGCAACAATAACTTTAACACCATCAAATAACAACTGCCTTTTCCAGGTCCTTTGGAATGACTGAATAGGTACATGAAAATGGCAACTCAAATCTAAACATTTGGGTGCTGCTGCTGCTGATAATGATAACAATAATAATGTCTTAGACTATGAAATTGGGGCTTAGAATTTGTGAGAAAGTACATTTCTAAAAATCAAAAAAGAACTACAAGATGACATATACATGACAGATCATCTAAGCAACCATGGTATATAGCAGGTCTATCAGCTCCCCACCCCACCGCCATTTTGTCCTGAAATAATAGCCCAGTCAATAGTACCTCAGTCCAGGTACTGAATTATGACTAGGGAATGGAGCAGAAGGAACAGATGTGGCTAGAAACTACACTATATTACTAAATAATAATGTTCGTAGTATTATTTTTAGAGTCAGTTGCTGGGTGCAAATATTTACTGCTTAGCATAAAAAGAAGAAGAAGAAAAGATGGAAAACCCTCACTCACATGTAGATTAAACATCTCTACTCTAAACCTATGAAATGTTGAATAACTGACTTTGAACATTTATCTCTCTTGATTGTTGCATAGGTTTTGACATTTGACATTCATGAAATTCTACAAAAAGCTCCCTTAAGACCTTTCTAAATCTCTTTTTTATTTATATATTTTAATTCACATTGCCCCATCTAAAATTGAATAGAAATCCAAGTGAACCCTCACAGAGCAATAAATGAAAATTATACCTACATTTCCCGTGGAATCTTAATTGCTACCATTTAACTGGAGTCTGCCTCCAATGAAAGTCAAAAGCACATTTACAAAACCACTTATGTGCCAAAAAAACTAATTCTATTTTTTCCTTGTAAGACAGATGGTACTTTGTATTGACTCTCCATAGCAGATGTTATCCAGCAGGGAAATGAACATAACCCCCCATTCTACCCCTAATTATATTAGCCAAACAATAAGGAAATGAATGAGCAAGATGTCAAATATACTCTAAAATGAAAATGACATCCCTACCCCATGGTTTTATTACAGTCATTCCTTGTTAAAGCAGTTGCCTCCTTTGCTTATTCAGGATTGTGAAATAGATTCTTGTGCCATCACTAAGTAGAGCATGGCATAATATAACACCAACTTGATTAAGAGTCTTCATGAAATAATATTTTAATATGAAAAAACAGGATATGAAATCAGGAATGACTCAAGTTCTTATCTATATGTCTAATTAATTAGTATAAGCTGAGGACCTACATATGCAATTAATGTCATAGAATTGTAGTTCTATGGAGTTTCAAGAATGAAAATTGTAGTTTTCTACATTTCGGTCCTAATTCAGGTAATATTCCCAGAATCCCTAGTCAACAGAAGTTAAATATCTCATTAAATTAAAATCATATATCTATTCCTTGCCATAAAGCTGATCACTATTGTCCCTTGTGAATAGAACCTGTTGAAAGCCCATTTTATATTTTTCTATCTACTCTGTGATTCTTTGAAAAGAAAGTTTGTATTTATTGATGTTATTTGAAATCATAAATCCAGCCTTCCCTTTTTTTTCCATTTAAACTTTAGAAAATCATAATAGACAAAGTGCCAAGTTCTTAAGTTTGTGTGGATATGCATGCACTTACGTATGTTAGTGTCTCTGTGTGTCTACATTTTATAGTGCATACATTTCACAGGAATGGTGATAATGCTAATGGACTACAAAATTTGTGGGATTTGCATATTGTCCAGTACACAGCTAATACATTCAAGAGTTTTCTTGAAACATTTGCATGTATTAAATCCATGCTCTGCTTTGCTTTCTTTCAAATTTGAAGTTCTCCAGGACATCAAAAAACCTTAGCTTATTGGTATCATAAGCCAACTTTAAACTTCTTTTCTAAAGAAGCAACTTTCTTTCATATTGGTTCTGAGTGCCAGCACAATTGAATTTGAATCCAATTTTACTCAGCTTCATGGTAGTTTTTATTTAATGAAGGACAAGTTGATCCAAAAAGCAAAATGGAACAGCCAAAATTATATTCAATTGGTGACAAAATCCAGTCTACCAATTCCTTTTCAATAAAATCAGCTACAGCTCCCCAGTGATAGCTTTCTCAGAGGAGGGGATTAAGCCATTTCTATGACTGCTTTGGACATAGGAAACAGAACATACATTTGCATCAGACTGGTGGTAGGACTCCTAGCTGTACAGTAAAATTCTTCGATTTAATGGAATCATTATGTCTGCTGTCTTTTGAAATGAAATACTTCCTTTACTCTTCCTACTAAGTTTAGAAAGGGATGAGTTTTAGCATGGTGATCAAAGTTTTATCTGTCACATATGACCCTCCATAGATTTATTTGAGTTGATCTTGTCTTATATCTACCAGTGAAAATTTTATTTCTGAAAAGCAATACTGTGTGTGGTATGTATATATGTGTGTCTTAGCAATACTAAGCATATATGTGCATACACAATGAAGTTATTATATATATAGTCCTCTGTTAACTGCTTTCATGATCACCTCATAGCCTCTCACCCACCTCAAATTTTACTGATTCTCTGTTTAAAAAATCCACAAGGAAATTTGCCGATTGAACTTTATGAATTGACTAATACAATGTAAAATCTTGCCAGGCAAAAACCCAGGTTACCAGAAATCTTTAGCCTAATGTAAGGGTCCCCAGTCCCCAGGCCTCAGCCCACTACCAGTCCTTGAGCCTTTTGGAACTGGGCTGCAGAAGTGGCAAATGTACACACATCCCCACTTGCACAAGCAGCAGGTGAGCACACTTGCTTGCCACGCATGCAAATGGAGCTGCGTTCATGCGCTTGTCCACTGCACACAAGGAACCATTCCCTCTCCCACCTGCCCCCGCCAGTCCACAAAGCCAAAAAGGTTGGGGAACATTGGCTTAATGGTTAAGGCACCAGGTGAGAAAGCAAGGGACTTTGAGTTCAAGTCCCACCTTAGGCATGCCAGCCAGCTAAAGGGCTTTGGGCCTGTCATTCTCTCAGTCCAAAACACCTCACAGTTGTGGGAAAAACAGAAGAAAAAAGGTATGTTGTATATGTCACTTTAAATTATTTATAAAAATAATAAAAACGGGGTACAAATTAAAAAAAAATACATTGTAGACTTAATTTTCCTCAGAGCCTACCCCTCCTTTGCATCTTTTTCTCAAATCGTATGCACACAAACACACATAGAGAGAAATGTAAGCAGGATACTAATTGCTAGCATTAAAGCAGAGACTAAAATTAAATTAAATTTAAATTAAATTACAATTTCCAGAATTATATATCTGAAGAGAGGGGAAATTTTTTTTGTTAAGTTTTATTGATTTTTAAAGACAAACAAAGACAAACAAAACATAAAAACATTCAACTTTCTTCTATAAATGTGCAAGCAGTGTGTCAGTTGGTTTACAAATTTTTTTTGCATCGATTTCATAGTCTCAATTACAATTACATTACATAATAACTCATATTATCAATCAAAAATTGAATACCCTAGTATTATTATTAATCAATCATTAGACTGTAATTTTGTTCATTCATACTTTATGAGATAACTATACTTTACTTAGTTTTTTTTATAACAATTCATATAGTCCTCCCCAATCTATCCAAAAAACGTATATATATAATAATAAAAAAAGAAAAAAAATACATCTTTATATATTCATTATTTTCTAAAATTCTACATATTCTATTATTATATTTTGTTATCTAGCTATTGATGATAAGAAAAGGTCCCAAAATTTTCTGTAAAATTCGTTTATCATCTTGTTTCTCTAATTTTCAAATGTCAATCACTCATTGTCAGCCACAAAATTCCAGAATTTTCTTAATAGTTTCTCCTGCGATGGTATTTTCTCATTTTTCCCAATTTAGCCAAATACAACCTAACCGCTCGTTAATACATTTACCAGAGTGCGAGAGAGTGAGTTTTAAATCTTTGCTGTAGACATTTCCCAACTAAAAAATAGTCTCAGGTTTTAAATCTTACATGCTTTTTTGTCCATTTTTCCAACTACGTGTGGATTTTAGTCCAGTAATTTTTTTAAGCATCCGTACAAAGTCCACCACACTATGGTAATATGGCCAAGCGTGTCTGATGACATCCAACATTTTTCGGATTTATTCTTGAACATTCTTTGCCTTATTTTTTGTCAGGAGAAAAAAATGCCACCCTGTAAAACATCATACAAATTTTCTTAAATGCTGTGACCATTGTCATTATAATTTGAGGACCACAAATTTTTGCCATTTCCTTTAAATCAATCCCATATAAAAATTCTCCCCCAAGCAATCATAGTTTCTTTAAATTACCTCTTCTTCTTAATTTAAATTCTAATAAATATCCATATAATTTCTTTTATCACCTCATTCAGTACCCTGTCAAATACTTATCCCAAATCAGTCAATTTACATAAAAAACCTTCTGTTTTTAAAATCTTTATCATTACCTTGATTGTATTTGCCATATTGGAAAAACCAATTTTCATCTTTATACCTCTGTTTCCTCTAGTTTTTGCATAGATTTAAGTTTCACCCTTTTCATTCAAAATTTCCCCATATCTAACTGTTGTTCCTCTTTGTATGGTTATAGCTGTTTTTTTTGGGATAGGAAAATGTCTTCAATAGTCGATAACCAGACTGGAATTTTCAAATAGCAATGTCTTTTAATCTTCTCCACAATTAACCACAAGAGGACTCCCATATATGATGTCTTCTAAAATTAAACTTATTATACTGCTATGTATACTTTCTGAGCAGTTTACAGAGTCAAGCCTATTCCGCCCAACCAATTTGGCGTCCTCATTTTACCCACCTCAGAAGGATGGAAGGCTAAGTCAACCTTGTGCCTGGTGAGATGTGAACTGCCAGAACTGTAGGCAGTGGCTTGCAGAGTAGCTCCTGCAGTACTGCACTCTGGGCCACTTGTGCCATCAGAGGGACTCCATGAGAGGGCGAAATTGTTTAGCCAAAACAACCAGCTTCATTTGTTATTGAACAAACAAATCCAAGATGTCTTTGCAAAACACTAAATTGTACTGGCATATAAGACTAACCACAAATCATCTTGTAATTCTTTCCTTCTGTTAATGAAGTATTCTTATTTTTCTACCTTCTTTATCCAAAGCAATTTTAAAATGGCCTTTAGGAATATTATACTTTGAAATTTTTGAGTGCATTTTATTGTTTGAAATAGAACATGGTAGTTAACTTTATAGTTTTTCTTGATATTTTCTCTTGGGATTTTATTCAAAATATGAAGATCCAAGAAGATTCGGCAGATCATGGAATTTTGTTACAATGGGATGTGATCTATTTACCTCACCTCTATCTATCATCTATGTTCTATCTATACTCTATCTATCATATCTATCCACATATTAGCACAAATCACTTTTATTCCATCAATGAAATATCTTAAAAATTGTCTTTTTTCCATAAAAAATGAAGTTAATTTCTTCTGCATTTCATGTAAAACCTAATAAAGAGTAGATGACAAAAAATATAGCGAACAATCATTGTCAGAGGGCAGTATTAATTAAGAACACACACATGTCACAGAATCCTGGCCACAGCACGCCTGGGCAAGAAAGAAAGTGGACGGGAAAGAAGCGCACGCTTTTGAACAGATTCAGAGATAAGATTACCCACCCTTGTACCACCCACACTGCAGATCTATCATGTTTTTGACTGGGGAAGGCTTTTTTGAGGGCCCTACCCGCATTAGAAAAGTTGCAGCAGAGAAAGCATCATGTCCATTTGGCAGTAACAACAGAACAACACCAGATATTCGAAATGGACTTTCTTCAAGGAATTCAGTGGCATTTTAGAATAATAAGCTCCAAGACTCGATGCTCTATCTCCTGGCTTCAGAGTGTCCACAATAGTCCTAGAGGAGAAGCACGGAGAATGGAAAGAGGGAAAGAAGAAGAAGGAGGAGAAGAGATGAAGAGCAGGAGAATAAGAAGAAAGAGAAGGAGAGGCAGGAGGAGGAAGTAGGAGGATTACTTTAATATCTTTACAATTCAGACCGAAGTATGTTATCAGGATTCATTATTGGGAAGCCAATTAATTCCCTTATACACAGTGTTATCCGATCATTGGAAATATCTAAATCTTGATAAACAAACATCATAGAGATGATCTAGGCGACTATGAATTACTCAGCACAGATCTAAAAACCGTAAAAGCAATCTGGAAAATATTCTAAAGCTTTATTTAAACGATGCAGGTAGTACTTTTGGAGGGAAATGCTAGCATCTGGGAAGTTATGTTATAGTGAAAACAATCCCATTCAGTGGTAAACAAAACATATACAGTAAAATTGCAGAAAGCTGTAAAATATAGCTAGATATATTAAGAAAAGCAGCAATTATGAATCTCGACTGAAGTTAGATCTTAATAATTCAGATCATACAAGATTTAAGTTAGATCTGTTATGATTAGCCATCAAGAGAATCTAGACGACACAAAAAACCCAATAATAGCTTAAAAAACAAAAAAGGCTTGAAACCATTTTATTCAACTTTATTCCTGCGTGTCTTTTAATTTCCACTGGTTTTAGGAGTAAATCATAAACATATGTGGAAATAGAAAGAAGATTCTTCATTTGGATTCAAAGTGTCCCCAAAGAGCTTGTGGGATATAATGCATTCAGCAGTGGACCATACACCAACACTACAAACAAATCATGACAACCATAGACCACAGCTCGAAGGGCTTTGTTGGCCAGGATCAAACATACTCTGCTGCTAAAGATGAAGGAGTAGGTTCAGGGTTGCAACCATGGCTATGTATTTTTGCAGGAGAATGCCTTGGGTTTTTAAAATTTTGTCTTGGAGTCACTGGTCTTCATCATCTACACTCCAAGTTAAAATTTTCCGCTTGGCCGTGAAAGCACGACAGTTTCCCCATGCTGCAACTGAAAATTACATTATCTTATTGACTTGGCATTGTTAAAACAATATTCTTGCCTAAAACATTAGCTTTCCTGCTTCCATTAATAATGAAAACGCATAATATTTAACATGGGGCCAAGAGAAGGAATGTTGTTGAAATTTTGAATGCGAGAATGAAACAAATGTTCCAAATATTTTTTTTGTTTGGTGTCTCCTCCAAGTTATACAAATTTAAACAGCTTTCATTTTCCATGCTTTACAAAAATATTCATGTATGAATTTATACAAACCTTGGCGTTTATGGTCATAAAAGTTTTAAATCTATGTTGAATATTTTATAGCGCAGATATTTCCTAGTCAAAAATGTTACTGAGGGATAAAACAATTCCCTAAAACTTCTTCCCACATAAAACTTTTTAGAATTTATTTAGAATTATAGTTTTATTTAGTTGCCCCCTAGATAATCTATGTAATGCCTTCTCAAACCAAGAACATGATTTTAAGGTGGATATAGAATATAGAATTCATATAAATTGATAGAGAGAATATTAACTTCATGCAGGATATATCTGATTCACTTTTGTGACACCATCCTCTATGGAAGCTTCTTCCTCCCTGACTGCCTTACATTGAATGAATGCTACATTGGGTAATATAATTGAAATATCTTTGCTGGATTGATGACTAAAGAAGATGATTCAATTCAATTCAAGAGCATGATCATGGATCAATTCCCCAAGAAAAGTAGGGCAAGACCATCATGCATTATTTTAATGAGCAAGATGATTGTGTCTGTCCTTTCCATCTTGCTTCCTTCCTCAAAAAAAGCTTTTAATGAAGAGGGCTTTTTATCACTTTGAATATGCTTCATGAAAAATAATTACTGGCTAGTCTTACTGTACTCAGTTCTGCCTTTTATAAGACATTAAGCTTCTGCAGGCACTTCACTTTGAGGGCAAAAAAAACATCTCATCCCATGATAATTGCCCCAACCTCACCCTATGCTTGGCAGAGGAGAATCTATTGCAGGCCCATTGTCCAAGGATATTCCAGCTGGGGGAGTCCAGGAGAAGAGCTTTCTCTGTCATTGCATCTGCCCTTGTGGAACAGTTTGCCTCCTGGAGTGAGATCAAGCTTCTAACCCTTTTCTGAGCTTCCAACAAAAATTATCCAGACACTGACTCTGCCAGTTGGCTTGGGGCAAGATATAGAGGCTCTCACATTGGGGATATTTGACAGATTAATCTGCTAATCTATTCTCAACCTCCCCTGATCCTGCTTCTCATCCTATTCCTTTCTGTTCCATCTGGAAAGAAGAGCACGTGAGACCAATTTCCAACAATAAACTCTTCCATTAAACTCGCTAAGCAATAGTAACGGAACAACAGCCCAAGACCACAGCAGCCCTTTTTATGGAGTGTCTTGCCCGGCTTCGGCCAATGACACCCACTTTAACTGTTCCCGCTCGATTTGTGAGTTAACTGGATTGGTTCTCTAACAGCCAATCCGCAAATGGCCTTTTCGGGCCAATACAGAAAGGAACTTGGAACGCTCCTACCAAGTTCCATAGCAGAACACCCCTCCCCCCTTGGTTTAGTCCACCATGCTTCCCACATAGTCACGCAGTGGTGGGCTTTTTGAGTCCCCTGGGTTGACCAGCATGAGTCTTCTCGGCGGTTCGGCGATGGATCGCTGTCTTCTGGTCCTTCTCCATGCGGAAACCTCCTGGTGAAGGGTAAGTATCAGCCTTGCTGCCTCCACCTGATCTCTCTGGGCCGGTTGAGATGGCTCCCCGCTGCTCCCTCCTGGTTTGACCGGTTAGTGAACTAAGCCTGGTGCTGTTTCTCTTCCAGGAAGCCCTTTGCTTGCTATCTCCTGCTCCCGGACTTCTCCATTGGGGATTCATTCTAACTGTGAGGCTCTTTTTGATTGTTAGATAGTCTTTTTGTAATGTTTGTTGTCTTGTTATGTAGGGAGGTTCGTCTCTCCCTTTTTATTAAAATTTTGGTATTTCCCCCCCCTTCCTCGGTTTGGTTTTTTTGGTCGATATTTATTCTTTTGGTTCTGTGTTTTTTCTTCATTCAGATTGCCCAGAGAAACGAAGCTGCGTCTATGTGCCGCCTTCCATTCTCTACCGTCGTCAAGGAGTAGTCGGATTAAGACTGGGGCGCCTATAATTTGGGTGATTGTGGCTGGAACCACAACGCGATTCCCTGGTGCAGGTTTTCTCTCATGAACCAGCGTTGCCAATTTTCAGAATGTTCGGTATTTGCTGGAGGAGTCAGGGGTTTGTCCCAGGTGTAAGTTGGGGGGTGCAGTCTGCTAGTAGGAACGTAATTTCCTTCCCATTAGGAGTCTGCTGGGCTTTTGTTGCGTTGTTTGCTTGCTTTAGGGCTTAAATATGCTGTCTGACGAGATTAGACTAGCTCCTCGTTTAGTTTGTCTTTGCACGTTCCGCCCTTGTCCATGTCTATCTAGGGCCCTCCTTCAGTGGTACGGAGCCGAACCATGCGTTCAGTTCCTGCCGTTATCGCAGCTGGATGGGCCGGTGCTGTTATAAGGCATGTCGGATACAACAACTAAGAGCGCCGTCTGTGCTCGGAATGCTAACGCTGTAAACTGGGGCCCATTATCTGAACCAGTACATCAGGGCAGTCCATGATGTAGCAAAAATGTTTTTGTCCAGCTGTTTCATTACTGCCTCGGTGGTCGGGGAAGCCATAAGGATGTACTGTCTAACCATTGAAGTAAGGCATTCCACAAACTATTAGGAAGGTGTTTCCTTTGTCGGGGCCCAGCGAAAGTTCATATGTAGTCTAAGATCATGGACCCCGTGGACGTTTCCCATTCTACTGACTGTGCCTGTGGGGACTAGTGCAGGGGTAGGCATTGATTTTTTACAGTCATGGCATGTTGCCAACTCATCGAGTTCAATGTCTTTATCCAGCCCTTGCCATCAGAACGGTAACTCCTGGCCATGGCTTTCATCCTTGTGACCTTATGCCTGGGATGTCCCTCGCGTTTGCAACACAACACACTTCCTGGAGAACTGTACGTGTCGGAGTGATAACACCGGCTGTTCCACCCCACAAAATGCCAAACCCTTTTTCTATAGACAGTTCGCGTCTCTTCAGGTGTGAGATGGCAATATAAAAAGTATAGGTTGTTCGTCCTCCAGCCAGCTTTACTACCAATTCAATATGGCTCACTTATCAAAGGGTTAGTTGGTAGCTCTCGCGAGTCCGCTATGGTTAGAGTGTGTAGGTCTTCCGTGGGGCAGGTCTCTGTTGTAGTGTTGGAGATGGTGGAGTGGTCTTCTATTCTGTGATGGGGCACGCAGGAATGGCTCAGGGCGTCAGCATGTGTATGGCTTTTCCTGGTGATGAATCAGCGTGTAGGATAGCCACGCGAGGAATCCCAGACCAACCTCTCGATTTCTAGGGTGGCAGAATGTTGCGGGTTGGCTTTGTGGCCTGCTTAGGATTCCTAAAAGGGGGCTTGTGATCAGTATGATCGAAAAAAGTTCATACCGTAAGGGTACTCATGCGAATCTTGTGAACTGCGGCGATGATTTGCGAGGCTTCTCTGTCGAGTTGGCTGTGTAATTGCGTTCTGCTACTTGGAAAGTGTCTTGTGAATACAAAAGTGGAGGTGCCTCTCTGCCAATACTGGTGACTTGTGGCTCAAGATGGCGCCCGATCCAAAGGCGATGCATCACAGTGGACTCAAGGGCAGGGTATTGCTATACTGGATTTAAAAACGTGATTAGACGCTTAATAGGTCTTTGATACCCGTGAAATGCTTGGCTGTTCCCGGTGGCCCCCATGCTCCAAGTAGTTTTTTAGTCTAGCAGCCTGCATGTAGGGGTCTGCTAATTGTTGCCTTGTATGGTGGCAGGAACACGTTGTTAAAAAATTTATCGAGACCTTAGGGAATGTCTTGAAGTGCGGTCAGTTTTGTTCTAGATCTAGATGGTCTTGATTGCGCTTTATTTTTTTTCCGGTGGATGTATGCCTTGTTCATCGATTAAACTAACCCAAAAACTCGACCTGTCTAGCATTCACATTTTCTACTCATTTTACTTTGAGGCCTGCGTCTCTAAAATCTTGTTAAAAAACTGCTCTTAACCTCTGTTCTCCATTTGGTTGGTGTTTTTTGCTGAGACCAGAACAGTCGTTCCAAACATAAGGGACCCGAACTCCCTGATTTCCATCTTGACAGACGTTACCATGAGGGCTTTGGAACACACCTGGGCAACGCTAAACGCCGAACTGGAGCACGTTACACTGAATTCCCTCTATGTTCACAATAGTCTGTGCCGTCTGCATTAAATGGTCAATGTCCCAGTAGTTGTTGATTACGCCCTGTGCGAGAATCAAGGAAACTCAGCAAAATATTCTTCTTCCCCTAGTGGAGCTGCAGGTAAATGTTGCACTGCTGGTACTGCGTGGTGTATGCCGCTTTGTTGAAGCGCCATGCGTTCAGGGTTGCCTTATAGTCTCCCAGATGCGCATTGAACCCATCTGAGTTTCACAGGAGTATGATTGGGTGTTTCCATCAACCTGGCATATTGTCGATTAGGCTCTAAAACCCCTTGAGCTATTAAATTTGTTCAGTTTGTTGCATTAATTTTTGTTTTAAAGCAACGGGACATGGTCTGCCCTTTAAATGCGATGGGGCTATTTTTTCGGCGGTCCTTAGGACTAAATGAAATGGGGTCCCCTTGTTTACCTTGACTTAGCCGTGCGTTCCGTCGAAAACATCTTGGAAATTCTTCTGTTAAAACAGGTTCTCCTCCCAGTGGCATGCAGCAGTGCAGTGATCCCGGTCCATCACCATTCCCAGGCGCGCACCCAGTATGAAACAATTCGATCCCTAGACAGACTAGGAGTTGACCATGTTTGGACATATGCGTCAGAGGCAAGATTTTGCGTGTGCGTTCTTGAATTCAACAAGGAAATGTCTAGGCCTACTACCCAGATTTGATTTCCCTGGTTGTCTTTTAAATCAGTCTTTGGTTTCTGTAATTCGTTTTTTTTAATGTCCGTATCAGGCGCCGGATGGCTATTCCAGGCATACCATAGCATAGGAAAGACCCATGCAGGGTCAACTTCCATCTCACAGGGCTTCCCTTTGATGCTCAACCTCTAATCTGGACCTTCTTCACCATTTTTTTGCCCTTTGGCATTTCCGATTGATGACCGTCTGAATGCGTTTTCCACCTCTCTGTCACTGGTTCTTTTGCTCGGTTTCATCTGCTTCCGGCTTGTCTGTATCTTCATGTTCTAGGGGGGGTTGCCGTGCTGCGTCTTTTTGGACTATAGCTCTTTTTGTTGTGGGTCAGACCCTTTTTGACGTGCCCCCGTTTGTTACAAACCCTACAGATTGCATTGAGGAACCGGGCATTCGAGCTCATGGGTGGTTGCCCCCGCATCCCGCACATTTAAACTCCTGCCGATTTCTCCTCTTTTCGGCGCCGAGTGTGTCTTGTCTGATTGAAGTTCTATCGGACAATCCTTTCATCATCATCGGTGTCACTCTGGGATTCGAGGATCTTCGTACGTGGGCGGTCGCATGTGTGGCTGTTTCTGCTCCCTCTGTCCTTCTTCTCTCTGGCTTGTTTGCCCGCGGATCTGGAATTGCATTCATTTTGCGTGCCCGTGGTGGCTGCGGATTTCTTTTTGCTTGCTTGGCGTGGCGGTTGCTTCTGCAAATTAGCCTTGGCCATGGTTATGTTTGCAAACATTCAGCAGCTTTACTGCTGAAGTGTAGTGCTCCTTGCCAAACCAAGGACCGCACGGTCCCTCATGCTCATCCATATTCTGAGAAGCTCGTTAGGCTCCTCCGCATGTGTCTCAGGCATCCAATAAATCTCTTGAACAGTTTCATCTTCCTTCTGGTCCCTCTTGTTAGAACATCGTCGTCTTTTTATCAATTTGGAGACCCACAGGTGCATAGTGTGCTCGGATGCATTCTGTTCAGCGTCGGCCAAGTCATCTGTTTGACATCTCTGGCGTTTAGCCAGCCACCTTCGCCATTTTAAGAAATGGCTGCGCTCCGCAGTGTGTAAGGAAGACAGCCCTTCTTCCCCTGGTCGCAGAGATTTTCCTGCCAGTTCGCTGGCTTTGCCAACAAACATGAAGATAAGGCGATCGATATACGACTCCCAATCCTCCTTCATCAAGGATTGAAGGTGTGGCGGCCGCATTGTTACTGGCCCATCTCCCTCGCCAATTCAGATGTGCCGCGGCTTCGGTCTCACTCTTCGTATGACGATGCCCACCTTCATTGCCATTTCCATCCAGAAAGAAGCGCCGTGATGAGGACCGGTTCCATTAATAAACTCTTTTATTAAACTCGCTAAGCAATAGTAACGGAACAACAGCCCAAAGCCGCGCAGCCCTTTTTATTAGCAGCTTGCCCATAGGTTGTGGCCAATGACACCGCTTTAACTGTTCCCGCCGTTTGGTGGGTTAACCGGATTGGTTCTCTAACAGCCAATCCGCGAATGGCCTTTTTGGCCAAGCAGAATAGGGAACTTGAAGCCTACCAAGTTCCATGCAGAACACTTTCCTCCCCATCTTTTAGTTTGGGCTTTCTATTTGGATCTTTATATATCGTTATTTATTGATATTTATATCAATAAATTTATATCTTATTTATATCATTCACAAGTTTTCTATAGTATTATCTTTTAATTTTATGGGCCAGCCAGAGTTACCCTGTGGTAGGGTGGGCAGCCAATACATTTTAAAAATGAATAAAATAAAATAAACAAAAAGAACTATGTAAATATCCACTGGAATAGAAAAGGATTCTTCCTGCAGTAAAAGTAAATATATCCAACAATGACGTCTTCTCCAGTCCCTGAAATTATTAAAGTTAAAGTCTATAATCAGGTATACCCCTGACAAAACCCAGATCAGGCAACTTGCACAGAGGAATCGGGTCTTTTTCTTCCATTTGGCTTATAATCAGAAGAAAGGATTTAACAGTCTGATTGAAAAGTCATCCTTTCTTTTTAGCTATTTTAATCAGGAGGCCTCATCCTCAAAAGGTCCAGGGAATAGCCAAAATGTAAGTGGTATTACCATTTTGGAAAGAAAAACCACAGACCAGCTTTTAAGGAATAGGCACCCAGAAGAGGCAGGAAGAAGCTGGGTGGAACAAATAGAGGGAACAAAAGATTCAGCAAGTAGGTCTGAGGCGCAGCCAAGACATTCTTAGTAAGAGCACTTGACCAGCAGCCTTGTTTGGCTTCATTATTTTGGGGTTCCTGGGAGGCCGGAGCCAAAGAAAGCTGAAAAGTTGAAATATTCTTTGCAATACAAGCAGACCCAGGCTATTCTTCACATCTTCAAGATCGTAATCTTCTGTTGTTGTTGTTGCCCTTTCCTTTTGAAAGATACTTGGTGCAGTTTAAAAATGGACCGGGGAAAAATATATACTCTCCATAAGAGAGAATATATTTAGTATATTCTGTAACCTCTTTTGTTCATGAAGATGAATAAGGAAAAATATTTAAGCCAAAGAAACCACTTTGAATACTAGAGGTTCTCTAGTAGCAAATTCATCATATGGAAAATCTTGCATAAAGGGAGATAATAGCTTCAAATGATATATCTATGTAAATAATGAATAACTACAGTTGTTTTATATGCAGCAATATGAAATAACAGCTGCTATTTCATTAGCTGGTGCTGACCTTCATATAATGCATGAGCTCTTCTCAAGAGATATTGGCATAATAAATGTGTGAATCCAAGTTTTTCTAGTGCTAAGCCAATATTTTTTTATTAGAGTTGTCCTGATATTACATTCTTCCATTTTTGTTCTTTCATATTTTTATATTGCTTCCATTTGATCTTAATTTCGTTATTTTAGCCTCTAATCTTATCTTCCACTTTGAGATTGAATATGATTTTGCTTTTGGCTTTCTAATTTCATGCCCATTTCTTCTATAACCACCATTGCTGTATTATAGGCAAGCTGATTGGTCTGTTTATAGATGTTATTTTAATCCTTGCAATTGCCTTATTCACATCCTTCATTATTCAGGAGTCAATTCATAAGATTATCCTTCATTATTCAGGTCTTTAGGAAACATTACTTTCAATGATTATCGGCACTAGGTCTTTGTCTTTCTACTGGTAAATCTGCATATGCCACATCCTAAAGGTGTTTTTTCAAGAGGAAATTGGACATTCTGGTTTCCAGAAAGCCCAGATGCCTTTTGAAAAAGCACCTGTGGGACAATCATGACCTATATGACTGAGAATCTCCATAGATATTTGCATATGCCATAATTTTGTCTTTTAATTCTTCTTCTTGAAGGAGTCAATTCATAAGATTTTTCAATGCTGGCATGAACTAGTTTTGTTGTTATGACTTCTTCTATGTGATTATTACTGTGGTCCACATGAATTGTTCCTTTATAGTCCCAGTTGTTATTATTTGAGTTCCTTTTATTTTTCTATTATCTTGAGGTCTTTCAATTTTATAATTTTTCTGAATCTCTTCCAGTTCTGCTTCCCCGTATATTTTATTTCCAGTAATGAAACTCTTTTGATTTAGTTATTGTTATTCAATGAAATTAGAGTCTGGATAAATTATTTTCCAATTTTCAAATGTTCAGTTTAAGTAGCCCTGTTTTGTTGTGTTAAAAGGCTGTCAAAGTGCCTTTCTTCTGAGGATTTGAATTTTCCCACTGGGAGAGCTCTGGCACAAGGATACGGACAACTGCTTGAAAGCTGGATCTTTTTATTTTTCAAGAAGGCGAGAGACAGCGAGGCTGCATTCCTGGGGCTAGCTAGCTAACTTCGAATGGTAAGTCCCTGGTTTTTATACCTTTTTTCTCCTTTTGTATATGAATGTTTGTTTCGTTTTTCATGTTTAATGTTTAGATATTAAAATCCTGTCAGAGTTTTTTTTTCGCCGGAAGGCAAACTTAGCGAGGTGCGGAAAATGAACTCTGCGGGGTGGCTTGATTGTATTATTGGTTTTTTCCTAATCTCTTTTAGCTTTATAATGGTTTTTCTATTTGTTTTTGTGGCAATCTTCTGTTTGTTTCCTTTGTAATTTATTTTGTATCTTTTGTCTGTTTGTTTTGCTGATTTGGCATGTTCTGTGTTTGTAAGGGTTTTCTTTTCCTTGTTTCCCTAGCTTTCTTAATTATTTGGCTTTTGTCTCAGGGGCTCCTTTTAATACCTTTTATTTGATTTCTTTTCCTATGCAAGTTTGTTTTATGGCTGGCCTGATGTTCCCTTCAGGCTTTTCCTGTTTGGGTGACACCACTGTCCTCGTGAAATTCCCTTTCCACAGTTGGTTCCAATTTATAACAGCAGACCATTATGATATGATTTTCACAAGCAATATATATTTGCTTGTCTATGGTTGTTGTTCTTCCAGGAATCCTAATGGGCTAGGCTCTAGTTTTTCAGCCACAGCTCCTGAGTCCCATTGCCCACTTGTCAACATATCCTTGTAACTCTAACATCTGATGCAATCCTTTTTAATCCACGTAATGACTGATTATCAGATTAACAGAGTTGGAAAGGACCTTGTAGGTCTTCAAGTCCAACCCCTTACTCAAGCAGGAGATCCTACACCATTTCTGACAGATGGCAGTCCTGTCTCTTCCATTGATGAAGCTTCTACAACTTCTGAAGGCAAGCTGTTCCATTGGTTGATTGCTACCACTGTCAGAAAATTTCTCCTTATTTCCAGGTTGAATCTCTCCTTGTTCAGTTTCCATCCATTATTCCTTGTCTGGNATTTCTCCTTATTTCCAGGTTGAATCTCTCCTTGTTCAGTTTCCATCCATTATTCCTTGTCTGGCCTTCAGGTACTTTGGAAAATAGTTTGACTCCCTCATCTCTGTGGCAGCCCCTCAAACATTATGAGCCATAGTGGTGCACTGGTTAGAGTGCAGTACTGCAGGCTACTTCTGCTGCCTGCCAGCTGCCTGCAATTTGGCAGTTCAAATCTCAGGCTCAGGATTGACTTCTATCCTTCCGAGGTGGGTAAAATGAGGAGCCAAATTGTTGGGGGCAATATTCTGACTGTGTAAACCATTTAGAGAGGGCTATAAAACACTGTAAAGTGGTATATAAGTCTAAGTGCTACTGCTATTGGAACACCGCTATCATGTCTCCCTTGGTCCTTCTTTTCACTAGATTAGCTGATCCAATATAAGATTCTTTTTCTGTTTTCTCACCATATTAAATGGGTTGGTGAATACACACATCCAGCATTTGAGGGACAGCCACAAAGAAGAGGGAATCAACATTTTCCAAAGCACCGGAGGCAAGACAAAAAACAATGGATGGAAACTAATAAAGGAGAGAAGCAACCTAGAACTAAGGAGAAACTAAGGACAATTAGCTAGTGGAACAGCTTGCCTTCAGAAGCTGTAGGTGCTTCATCACTGGTGGTTTTTAAGAAGAGACTGGACAACCACCTCTCTGATATGGTATAAGATCTCCTGATTGAGCAAGGGTGTTGGACTAGAAGACCTCCAAGATCCTTTCCAGCTCTGTTCTGATTGAAAAAATTGTCTGGCAATTTCACTAAGAATTGTCTGATGTGGGTGACCTTTCTGGTAGACTACATCATTGCCAGCATGGTTCCCAACCTCTTCAGTGCATCACAAGCCCCTAACTCTATAACAAGAGGCTATCCATGATCGTTGCTATAATATTTAATAGTTTGGGAGACTTTTGATACAATAAGTGAAATGCAGTTGGGAAAATACCAGAACATCATTGAAATTTCAGTTGTTATTGCTATAAACAATTTAACATTCATTAAAGAATGAGCTTGGAAAAGTTCCAGTAACATGCAATTTTCTTTGGCTAAAAGTTGGAATTGAAACAGAGTGAAAAGGGTTCAGAAAGGGTGACAAAAGCACTATTTTTTTTTTTTTTTGCTATCCTTGAACATTTTTCCACTAGGGTTTTCTAAAGAAAATTAATCGAGATGGAAGTAGTTAAAACAGTGAGCAAAGCAATATTTGAAAGATATTCTCATTTGATGTATCTTCCTCCAGTCCAAAGTCTGCTTTGGGAGGCAGGGATCCACTTCAAGTAAATGAGTCACTTTTGCTTCCTGGCCAGAACAATTAAACTTCTTGTATCATAAAACATGACCTGAAGTCTACCCTTCAGCACATCATCTTCTCTCAAACCTCCAGAGGTCATTACTGACATTCAACAGCTCAGAATTTTTAGTTTCTTAGACTTCAGAGGCTAATTTCAAACCTTTAAGACTAAAATTAGTGTATTAAGGATTCTTTTTTAAATGTTTCATTTATCGGATTTTTTTAAAAGCCTTCTATATAGGATTAGTCAGGCACATACTCCTTTTATCATCCCGGAGAGATTTTTTTCTCATAAGAAGTCCCAAAACAGGCATTGTCTATAAGTGCCCATTCTTCTTTTGAATTTTTGCTGATTGTTGCCCATTGGCCGTTTGAAAGGGCTCAGGGTGTACAATGAGGAGAAACAGTTAATACATTTTGCAACTTGCTGCTTCTTTATTGCTAGCAGCTGAACCACTTGGGGTGGTTCTTTCCCCTCCCTCTTTTTGTTACTGATCTCTTGCCATATTGTGCATACAATCCCCTAACTACATTAGCTCATTTCTACCCTGGCCTTCAAGATTAGCTCATCTGGGTTATGTACTTTGGTGTGTAGGTGTTGAGTGTTAAAATATAACTTAACTTTTCTTTTGAAATTGCAATTCTAAACAATAAGAATTAAGTTTGATCTTTTCTTGTTTTCCATGATACTATACTCAACAAAAACAAGAACTTTATTTCATGCCTCACCAAGAGAGGGCTGGAAGGCTTCAGGGCTTTCTAACACTTCCACAGTCACCACCACCCTCTGATCCACACCCCAATTAAGCTCTTTGTGTTTTGGAATATTTCTTTTACAGTAAAATGCTTGTTTGTAAAAAGACTTTAGTCTTAATTTCTGGAGAAGCAGGAAGTAAGAGAAAAAGATGAAAATAGCAAAATTACCAAAAAATAATCCATCACTTATGTAAGAAAAAATGTGAGAGTAACAAAAAAGCATATTCACTTACCCTTATGACCATTAGGCTATAGTAGTTTTCAAAACAGGGTTTTCACTCTGTTCCCAGATCTTTGTTTTGTTTTGTTATGTTATGTTTTGTTTTGTTCAGTCAACCTGCTTCCTTCATAAAATTCTTCCAGAGAGGAAGTTTGTGTGTACTCATGTTTAAACATTGTTATTTTCTATAACCTTCATATTGTGCCCATCATTTTTCTTATGTAAATTCTAAGGATGAAAAATAGGTGCCTAGTTTGAGTAGCCATCCCCCGTTATATCTCATGTATAAACTCTACATTAGTTTTCATTTAGTTGCAGTTCCTCTATAAAGGAAACATACTTAATCTAATAGAGAGTTCAGACAGCAGGGAGGGAGGGAGAGGGAGAGAGGAAGAGGAAGAGAAAGAGAAGGGTAAGGTAGTCATATACTGGGGAATCTTTTTAAACAGCAGAGGTAGGAGATACAAGAAGAAGAAATCACCCCAAACTGCCTGCATCTCTAATGCACTAATGGAAAACTTCATTGAATTAAAGAATTATCCATCAGGAGCAAAACTGTAATTGGCCAGACAAAGAGAACTCTAAGAATAGAGAGAAGAAATAATACCCACTCACCCCCCGCATGCACAATCTGGGGATCATGTATGTAGAGAACACTGCAGGAGCAAAACGGCAAGTGGTTAATTTTCTGAAAAAGTCTTTTTTTATTTCTATGATTTTGCAACCTTGAGGTGGTACATGCCATGTGGCATCTGATAGCCTTCCAGTTATCACAGCATCAGTAGGTGGATCATTAGGTAGCAGAGGGAGCCTTTCTATGCCAGCCTGGACCTTGTGATATTTGATGAGGCCATTGCAACTTGACCAAGCCATTAATTAGTCTATATCAATTTCTATCAAGATTGTCACTATTCATTAAAAAAAAAAAGCTAGGTGTAGTTTTTGCAATATCAAGGAGTAGTTTGTGTTTCCAAAAGTTTAAGATTACTATAGCTTGTTAAGAAGATTCCTATGGGTTTTGAGCTTTCTCTTTGAAGATTTGACAGTCCTAGAAATTATGGACAGATTCTAGTCTATTGGTGTTTGAAATGGATGGGGAAAAAAGGCTGTTTACTTGATGAACAGTCATAGATTACTCAATTCGTCAGTGGTAAAAGATTATATTTGCAACTTTTTTTAACCCATTTCTTTTTAAACTTAATTAAATCCTTAGGGTTTATTGAAAATCAAAACAATCCATTGTTAAAGATACTCCGTACTATTGCCTAAAGACTGCTTGCCTCCTGTGTTGAAAGTGGATGCAGATTAAGCTAGCATAAGTAATTGCTATCCAGATTACAATCCATTCCTGTTTTGGCAGTTGGGCTGGCTAGGTGATCTGCATGAGCGGTGGTTACCAGAGCCCTCAAGGGCAAGAGTGCATTCCTAGTACAAGGTACACTAGCCAATTATAGTGCAGGCTTCCACATCTATTGGGAAATAATGCACAGAAAACAGACCACATAGGATTGTTGTGCTAGCAGAAGGCAAAAAATATCACTTCTGATGAGGAGAAGGAGGAGGGGGAGAGAGAGGAGTAGGATGGGGAGAAAGATTAATGAATTGCCTTTGTAGAAGATAGGAATGTGTTGAGGATGATATGCTTTCCTGTCCTTTAGAATAGTGAGGCTTCTAATGCTCAAGCAAGCAAGATATGCAGATGAGCCATTGGAAATAATTGTGACATGCTTTTAACCACTGGGAAGGGAAGCCAGTTTATTCCCACAATTCATGAGAGCAACCTAGAAACTTGAATAAACTTTTAGTTCCTTGCCTTTAGACTATATTTGTTTGTTTGCTTGTACACATAATTTATATGGCAGCCCATCTCGCAGTAATGGCTTTGGGTGGCATTCATTGATTAACACACAAAAACCATGGATACAAACTCCCAGCATCTGAAAAGAAAACAACAGTCCCATTCATAGAGAAACACATCAACAGCAGCTGAGCTCGCATAACCTCTAACCCAAATGCCTGGGGAAAGAGGTCTTCAGTGCCTCTCAAAAAGCAAATAGGATCAGAACCACCTAGACTTCTGGGATGCAATTCTGGAGTCCAACAAATGACATTGTTTGATAGAAGGGGCCCAAGTTCTCTTCTAGAACTGATCAGGTGATGAAGAAAATGGGAGAAAACAGTCTAACAAACAACCTGGCTTTCTGTCGTATGGGGCCATTAAACCAAGCTCAAATCCCTACTAGTAGCCAGTGAAACTCATTTAGCAGCAATATTATTTTGGTGTAATGAGAAATGCCAAAAATTGCGTGGCCACTGCTTTCTGGACCAGTTGCAACTTGCCAGTCTTCTTCAAGGACAGCTTCATGTAGATATTTTATAGTAATTCAATATGGTCCATGTAGTGACTAGACCCTGGATTTCACAGAGTACAGAAAATTGGAAGGTGACATTAATACTAAACATTGAAGGCCCCATCCTGAGGACAGTTTGTCCCCCTGTTTCTCACTGTATTACCCTCTCCCCATGATCATCCGAAAAGAATCACCTACCTTTTTCTCCACCAGCCATCCCATATTCCCTGAGGTTGATTCACCTCAAGCCCAAAGATCTCAACATACTATCCTACTAATCAACTAAAACACCATCAAAAGGCTGGCACCAGTGTCGAAAATACTTCTGCCTTGCATCCAGCCTGTCAGAGCTTAAAGGCTAGGTCCCACTGGCCGACAGATGCAAAACGTATGGAAAAAGGACACAGCGGACAAGCAAAATTTCGGGGGTGGCTCCATCCATTGTCATCCACTCTCAAAAGTGGTGAAAATTTGCATAAACAGAACGTGAAGTAAAGAACGGGAAAGGAACAGACGGGGGTATGTTACGTGAGCGAGAGGATGTTAAGCGATGGTTCGTTAGGAAGCCTAGCGATTGACAGCGGACTGGAAGCGGGATGACACATCCGCAAGGGCTCCGAGGGGAGACTTGGAGCGGACACATAGCGGAGAGGGGCGGATGCATTTGGGGATTGACGCGGATGCATAACGGACGCCTAGAGGAAGAAAAGCGGAGTGCATAGCGGAATGTTATACATCAGATGGCAAGCATTCACTGCGCATTGCGGAGGAGGATGAATCACATTCGCTCTGTCGGATATAAAAAAGGATGCACGCCGCACGCAGTTCAGCATTCAGAGGAAAGACGTGCCTGCACGAGCACGATTCAAGCAGGGAACACCATGGTTTCGTTACGCAGTGAGGAAAGGAAAGAAGAAGCCGCATGTGCGCTTCTCCTGCCAGCCCTGGCAAGAAGGGACAGGAACCAATCACCGACCCCTGCACTCGACGTAAGCTGCTGTGCTTCTGCTGCTGCTGGTGTGCTGCTGCTGTGGTGCTGCTGGTGGTGGTGCTGGTGGTGCTTCTCCCTCCTGCCTTGCTGCTGCTACTCGCGTGGTGCTGCTTGATGGACTGCTGTTGCTGTGGTGGACGAGCCCCAAGGCTCTCAAAGCCTGTTCTGCTCAATGCCCTGAAGGCGTGCTGCTGAGAGGACACCTGAGGCACAGAAGGGAGGAAGAGGCAAGGAAGGAGAAGGGAGAAGAACAGGTACACGCCTTTCTAGAGGCAGTCGACGTGAAGGCGAGGGGGGGTTGCTGGAATGGCTGAGGGAAAATGAGTACACTCTGGAGAAAGGGCACAGAAACTGCTATTCGCGACACCAAAGAGGAATCAGGGCAGCTTGGGACAGACAAGCAGCAGAGCCTGGCTACACTTCAGAAACTACTCCTGGATGGGGGAACCACATGCACACCCTGGTATGCGCAAGCGTATACCTGAAGATAATATTGCCAGGCCGCTGTCAAGCCTCACTGACCGGCCGAAGATTGTACGTCAAATGGCCAGATGTGCAGCTTCCTGGAGGGGTGAGGTCCACACACTGAGACAGCAGCGCTCCTCTGAGACAAACCGGCTCTCCCTCAGACAGCCCATGAGACAGCTAGTCCTCTTCTCAAGCCAGGGAACATGCTACCATGTCCCAGGCAGGGTGTCTTTAGGGTAATGGCCAGACGGCAGAGGACCCCCCGACGCTGCACTCCCCATACCAGGGGCACATGGAGGATCCCTTCACAAAACTGGAGGAAGTGGCAGCACACCAGAGACCAAGCCCACCACGCCACACCCATGTCCACCTCCACCAGAAAGCAGACAGAGGAGGCAGAGGCAGACTGAAGGGCAGAGCCACAACTGTCCTGTTGGAGATCAGGGAACACAAAACCAGCTACAGATCTTCTCTCTTCAACTGGGTCCAACAGTGACCATACACGCTTGAAACCGCACATCGCCTTTCATCATCTAACGTGAGGCCAGACCTCATGGACCTGCCCAGAGGCCCCAGTAACAGGTTGACTGAAGGCAGAAAGATCCAGCTACACTTCTGCACAACCCTGCATAGGCCCAGCTGAAGCTGCTCGCTACCCTGTCCAGTCTGCTCCTCCACCCCAAGCGATGTCACATCCTTCCATGTGCGTGTTCAACAGCCCCTCCCAACAAAGGCTACGACTACCAGGACTTCCCACATGCAGAGGCAGACCTTCCCAGTTCCATGCCCAGCTGCGACCAGACCAGCCCACTACACTCCTCCTTTCCTCCGACCCCACAGCCAAGCCCAACAACGGACAATCTTCATCAGTCTTGTGCCTCACATCGCAGGTCCTTGATAGGCCTGCTCAACCTCCATGGGACTGACTCACGTTCTCGAGTTTCCTGAACACACCATCCCTGTACTCACTCATGTTGCCAAGCACCCCCATGGCGCATCAGACCAGCACTCCAGCCACAGCCACCTCCATAATCCTGGCTGCTTGACAGCTGGACCATTGGACATGCCTCCAGATGACTGAGAATAGCGCCAGAGACTGAGTTGTACCTGTTCACTTTATCTTTGCTTAAGCACAACTTTACTTGTCATTTTGCTTATTTAATAAAGTCATACAAGTTTATTAAGACAGTTATAATAAAGGTTATCTTTTGCTTCACACACTTGGCGTTCATTTTATTTACTTATAAAGTGTTTGAGTGAAAACTTTGAAAAAATGGTAACTTTCAATGCTTTGTTGCGATAGGTAAGGATAGTTGTGAATTGTAAGGATAGTTGTGGGCAATGGTAGGATAGTTTGGAGGGTAAGATATGTGGAAAGGTAAGGATACCTTGGATACATAAAAATCTCCAGTGCAAACATAGTGACTTATGGTCCACCCTCTCACTACCACCAACGATATGGCCTTTTTTTATCAAATAACAATTTATTTCATTGATCAACACATTCAAAAATAAACAAAACTCTTATTAATGCCCTTTCATTGTAAGGCCACTTCAACAACATTGCACAATCTGCATCATTGTTATGAGACAGCTCAAGGAAACATCCATTAACCATTATCAGCTGCTCTTGCCACTCCACTGCTCCAGCTGGGAGTTGCACCAGTTGCTTCTCAGGTAGTTTGTGCTGCTATTCCCTTAACGTGAAGCTCTGTTGGGGCCTTGTACATCCACAGTGTCCATCAGGTTTCATCCTTGCCTCCATTCACCATTCAACCAGGCTCCATGTTCCCATTGCCTTTGTGATGGTCCACAAGCCCTGTTACTGAACACTCGCGAGCCGGTAGCGGCGTCGCATGAGATTGTGCAGAATGCATCAAGCTTCCACGCATGCTCCACACAGTCTCTGGTGATTGCTGCATAGGTGCGTGAGAAGTACCTGGAACCTGTTGCCAGATGCCAAAGGCGTTCTCCACCACCCGTCATTGCCCATGGACAGCCGTAGTTGAAGATCCTCTCTTCACGGGTGAGGTATCTTGAAGTGTAGGCTTCATGATGAGGTAGGTTCTGCGGAGAGAAGCATCATCACCCACGATGAAGTAGGGCACATCATTTGTGTGTCAAAGGGTCGGAGTCGTGGAATCTTGAAAACATGATTGAGGTTGTGTTCCAGCCCATCCTTGAGGCATTGCATTGTATACCTGGCTATTGAAGCTGACCCATTGCCTGAAGCATCGATGTAACTGAAACTTAGTCAGCATCAAACCATGGCAAAAGATATACTGAAGAAAGCCCTTTAGTTGTGATAAAGGTGGACCTGAGATGGCTGGGAGCTTTGCAGCCACGTCTTCCCATCATGGCTCCAACGGTGTGGTAAAATTCCACCTCTGATACCACTCTTCTGGCAACTTTCCTCCAGCTTTTCTGTCAGTGATAGTACAACTGGAGGAGCTACTTCACATATTCTTCGATGATGGCCTGCACCACTTCCTCTGACCACTTTGCTGATGCTGTTGTGTGCATTCCTCAGGCATATGCATGTTTCTGTATTTGTGGTTCCAGAGGCCAGGTGGCGCAAAGTCGTGCCACCTTCAGCCCAGGTCCAGGTAGCGGATGAATTGGTGCTTATGCTGTCAACCTGCGTCACAGTACGCTTACAATTTTGTCAAACATGGCGGTGGCATCCTCATGAAGTGCTGGAAATGCACTGAGGGCTTCATTCCTCAGCTCCACCATCAGCTTGGCATACAGTCCAAACTCCACTCTTATCCTGATCCATCGTCGGACCCACACAGCTCTGTGAATGTCTCTTCTTCTCCTTGCATAGAAAAGGTTTGAAAACAGTCTAACAGAAATCTTGAGTTCTCATGTGAATAGATTGCAGTACCATAAGGACTGTTTATGATATGTGGAGATCAATGGATGAATGTGGAAGAGCAAAGACCAAGGTGAAGAGGTCTTGTACACCACAGCTGCTGGACTCATACTTGAGTTCCAGGTGATTTCCTCCCCCTTTTGTATAGAAAATATGTTTTGCACTGCGTGTCCTTCCACGATACTCTAGGCATCCTCCAGACATCCTAAAAAGCACGTATGCATGCAGTACATAACGGATGCTCGCATTTTCCAATGGATGGCAAGCTTTTTTGTCTGTTTTACATCCTCTTTGCATCCATTGGTGCAGTGGGACATGGGTTTTAGCACCAGCTATCCAACTTCTGTTCCTACAACACTTACCCATTTGACCCAATGCCATCTGCATCCATCCTGTAGATGGGAAACAATGTAAGTCTGGCTTAGGATCCATCCTTGCAATCCTTATCTTTTACCCAGGAGATAATAATAACTTTATTCAGAGAAATATATACTTGAGTTAACACTCATAAAAGAATGAAAAATGCAAATGTTTATCAAAACCAATATTTAACAGACTTCACTGATATACTTTGAATGGTAGTACAGTTCAGAAAGAATTAGGCAACTGGTTTGTGAATTAAATGTCTGCAGGAAAACAACCAAACTCAGAGAGCACCAAAAATTCCACACTTCAATCCTGTGCTACAAATATTCTTCTTTATTGGTACAGAAAGAATGTAAAAGTCAAATCTGATAGAGATTCACCAGATTGAATTCACCTTGAAATTTTTCTAGTTCTTCAGAAAAGAAAATATTCAACAGGTTTGTGGGAAAGCAGTGCATACCAAAACATTCTGAAGTCCCTCTACTGGCTACACGATCTTCTGAAAAGGCAGCCATTATGGAACTGGCTTTATCATTTTGATGATACAAAAGAAGTAACCTATTCACTTATTTTCTGGAAGTATCTTGTTGGGGATCAAAGCTCAGACTGATACACACAGAAAGAGCATGATCAATCCTTTGTTTTAAGGCCCGGTCCCACTGCACTTACGGATGCAAAGAGGATGTAAAATGTTAAAAAAATCTTGCCATCCGTTGGAA
>BHFT01062368.1:0-25527 GCA_004320025.1 Laticauda laticaudata | reverse complement strand
TAAAACTAACAGCTGTGAATATACATACGTTAGGCAAATACCAGGCAATCAATCAATCTTCAACTCTGCACATTGGAACATTGTGAACATTGGAGATAGAACATGAGGAAAAAGAGATGTACTCTCATGGCCTCGCATCTTAAAGCGGCAGTACCCTGCTGACTCATCTTGGCTTTCAACCTTACAACAGCTGGTCAGCTATTAAATCTTCATGACCTTAACAGGCTTCAACTGTGCAATTGACATCTTGCCTTTTTTGGATCCGTCCCAACCTCCAAATGCCTCCATTGTTTAAGAGAAAGTAGAATGTACTTACTATTCAAATATGGCTTAGGAGACTTGACAGATTGATTTTTTACTTTCAAGTCAATTTTTGATTTCTGATAATTATTGATTCCCATAATTTTAATAAGATAAAAAAATCCATTACAACTTTTGCAACTTTGAAAATGTTTATATGATTTTTAATGTTGAAAGATTTATAGTATTTTACCACAATCTTTTTTTTAAAAAAATATCTTGTATTTTGATAGTTGCCACTATCATATATTGTTCATTGATATTTCATTTTTCATTTTTGGAGATTCCTAATGTTAAATAAAAATAGTTTAATTAATTAGGAGCCTGTGGTTAAGGATTCAGGCGAGAAACCAAAAGATGGTGAGTTCTCATTTTGCCTTAGCCATGAAGACTACTGATTAACCTTGGACCAATCATACCTTCTCAGCCCTAGGAAGAAGCAAGCAAACCGAAATCTTGCCTAGAAAACTGCAGGGACCTGTCCAGTCAAACACCAGGAATCAAATAATGACTGAAAGGCACACATGCATAACAATGCTAACTATAAACAGACTGATGTGTTCTATTTTTTTCCCACCCTAACACTAAAAGGAAAATCTAATATTTTTATTTCTGGATTAGAAACACACTTAATTCTGAGTCAAACTATAATTTTAAATATAAATTTTCAAAGGAATCTGCTATAAGTCATGACAAAAGCACACACATCATGATAGATAGGTGATATAATTTGGTGCATCTCATGATGCATGTTTTTCTATGTACTAACTTTTTTATGATCAGTGATTGGAATCCAACAAATTAACAGCAGAGAAAACAAAATAAAACAACATTGTTCATGGCAGGATTGTCCATGCAGTCAAAAATGCCTGTTTTATAAACAAGATAGCAAAATTTGGCCATGTTCAAAGAAACTGCCATTTGTTTTATAATAGAAGCAAACATAGAATGAACAGAACTGCATGGATACTTTTTAAATATAGTTATAAGGTGAACACTTGCATTCTTATAAAAATGCAGTGTAACAAGACATCACCATTTTTGCAGAATTGTCTTGTTCCCTATGGATTCACAATTGTCCCATAAAGGAGAGAACCAGACCTTCTCAAAAGGACATTAAATTCAAACACTATCCATACATGCAAATCCATTCAGCTACCTCAATTTTGATCAAGCCTGCCTCTCGGGTCACAGTAGCTGCATATGTGTTTTGACCAAATGAAGTTTTAATGTTGCTATTATTTGGGAAAGTAAAATGCCTGGTGTATAAACTGGTCTTTTAATCACTAGGCATGTACTTCAGGTTGTTTTTCAAAAATTAAGATCTTGGTTTTAGAGGAGTTGATCTCAAGGGCAACCTCAAAGGGTGGGGTATTGGCTAGGCCACTAGTTTTTATGAAACCCAATAAATGGTTTGTTATATAAACACTACACTGTCTATATACAGTCTGGTTTATTGAATATAGATAGTGCTTCATGCTTATTGCTTCATTTTGAGGGTATTCTAAATTAGTTATTTGGGACACAAGAAGGTTAATATTCAAATTAAACAACTGGGGGAAAAATATATCCCCATCTCCCTATTTTTCAAGCTAGAATCTCTTTAGTGCAATGACTTTAGTGCAATGACTTGCATACAGCAACAGACTTTTTATTCTAGAACTCTCATCAAGTTTATGCATTAGTATTAGTAGGTTCTACCCATAGATTTATGAGTTTATGCCACAACCTTATCCTGGAAATAAGATGAAGTGCACTCCTAAACATGATGAATAAATGTGATTACATAATGCAAAACCTGGCTTTGATTAATATTTTTCAGCCAGATGTTGCTGAATGAGGGCATGGTCAAGGATATAGAATGTCCAACTCTAAAACATGTTTGCTCATCTGCCAAAATATGCTTTAGTCTAGATTGACCTAATCAGGCAATTTATTATGTAACAGAGAACTTACAGTAATTATTCTGTTTAAAAGGATGATGGTTAGTTGGCAACTGCTGGCCATTGTTTTACAGATAGATGTCACTATAATGCTTTGGTGTTTGCCCACAGTGATCGACATAGGTAAAGAGAAAAGCAAGTACAGGGATTCACCATTCCAAATTATTGCATAAACCTTTATTACTCTTGAAGCAATTATCTGGAATTATGCCAGATTTAAGCTGTTTTATAAGGCCTGTTATTCTAGAATTTGTAATTGGAGTTGTTAGGCAACTGCTTGAGATTTGTGTCAGATTCATGGAAGTCTTTTTCTACCTGTTTCTAGAAGTACTTTTCCCCTCAAATCTCTTTCTTAAGTAATACCATAAAGTTGTCCTCCCATACCCTTGCCAGTAAAATATAAAAAAAACCGCAAGAGTCAGGATGCACATGATGTTGTTTCCTCCAAAATCATGCAACTGACTTTCCAGTTTTATCTTATTTTAGTATAAATGAGTGAGGATTGTGAGAGAGATTTTGAGGAAAATCACACATATACAAAACAGAAATAAGGAAATTCACACATTCAAAATAGTGAGGCTCTTAAAAAAAAAAGAAAACAAAACAAGAGAGAGAATTAGTTTCAGTAAATATATGTTATATTTGAGTTATGTTACATTTTCCTCTCTTCCCAAATGGTAGTTTCCTTCAAATCACATCTACACATGATTTCACACATCAAAAATTTTAGTAATTATTCTAGAAAATAGAATAATGATTTCTGCCTAGTTTTCTGACGTTTTATTTACTTTAATCTCTCCTTCTCTCCAACCTCCGTGTTTCTGTGCATGTATGTGTGTGTATGTGTGACTTCAAGTCAGTTTTTTATTCCTTTTGAGTGTTTGAACTAGTTAGTCTCTGTTGTTTTCTTGGCAACGTTTTTCAAAAATGCTTGCCGTTGCTTCCTCCTTAGGTTTAAGAGAGGATTATTGTCCCAAGTCATCTAAGCTGGTTTTATGGCGAAGGCAGGATTAGAATATCCAATTTCAATCACCACACCAGGGGTGTCAAACTCGATTTCATTGAGGGCTGCATCAGAGTTTGTGTTTGATCTCAGAGAGCCAGAGGTGGGCCTGGCCAGCTTGACATCACTTGTGTTTGGGGCACCTGTGGTGGCCAAGTGCTAAGGCAGGACTTCCCTGAGATCTTCCCTCACTCTCATTATAATCTCTTTCCTTCCCTTCTCTTCTTTTTCCTTCCCTCTTCATTTTCCTTTCTTTTTCCTTCCCCTCTTTTCTTATTTTTCCTTCCTTTCTCTCTTCCCATCTTTCCTTCTTTTTATTTTTCCCTTTCTCTTTTCCTGTCCCTTCCTGCATGCTCAAATGCAAAAATAGAAACATTTTTCTCTTTTTGGTTTGCTTTTAGTTTGTTTTGATAGCCCTCTTTCAGTTAAAATTGTTAAGATTGCGGGAAAGAGACTCGAGACCAGTGTGACTTTCAGTTCTTTATTTAGTTCCTAAAGTCTGTTCTAACCGCAGAGCCATGGCAGCCTCTTTTATAGCGGCTGCTCGTGGCCAATGACGGCTCTTTAAATCTCCTGCCAATCCAGTAGGCCAATCACAAGGCGGCAATGCAAATCAATCAAGGTAGCGTTTCTGAACCAATCACCAAGCAGTATTTGCGGCCTAATCAGAAGAGGGTATTTCAAGTATGTTAATATAGAACACCCCTCCCCTCTTGGCTTAGCCCGACCTACATTACGTAGTCCCGTAAGTACGCAGGCTTTTTATGGTGTCTACTTGACCTGCGCAGCTCAGTTGCGTTGTTGTCTTTGGCTGGTTCGGACAGGATCGCTGTTTCTCCTGTCCTTCTCGGTGGAACCTCCTGGAAGGGTGAGTCAGCCCTGCTACTACCACCTGGTCTACCCGGGCTGGTTGAGTTGGCTCTGCCGCTCCCGCCTGGTCTCTCTGGGCTGGTTGAGTCAGCTCAGCTGCCTCATCCAGGAGTGGCCTCGTGTTGGTTTTCCGCTGCCAGTTCCCTTCCACGGAAGTCTCCTGCCGGTGAGTAGTTTTGGTTTCTTGATGGACCTGCCAGTGGTGTTTGTTGTTGGTTTGTTTGTTGTTGTGTTATTAGCGGGTTTTCTCCTCCCCTTTGATTTATGTTTGGGTGACTTTATGTGTGGGTGATCTCCCCCTCCTCTGGTTTTGTTATAGTCTTTTTTTGTGTGGTCTTGTTGTGTGTGTTTGTTCTGTGTTCCCGGTGTTGCTGGTGTTTTTTCTATTGTTCTAGACCTTAGTTGGTCTGATGTGTCTCTTCCAGCTCCTCCCGTCCTCCATTTCTAATCGGTATGACCGGGGTCCCGTTATTTGGGTTATTCTAGTTGGTATCCAAAAGTGGGTCTCTCCGGTAAGGTTTTTTGCTATTACCAGATATCCTGTTGTAAATGTGCGGTATTTACTGGAAGAGTCTGGTGGCTTTCGGGGTTGTATGGGGTGTAATTTGTCCAGGTGTGAGCGTAGTTTCCTGCCCATTCAGGAGTTCTGCTGGGCCTCTTGTTAGCAGATTGTGTTCGGTGTTATATGTTGGATGGTAGCATTTATTGATTTTGTCTTGAGCTTTCACCCATGTCTATTTTATCTAATGCCTCTTTGCCGTATACTGAACATGCATTCCACTGTCCATTTGTAGCCATGTGAGAGGTGCTGATAGGGCATGTCATATGCCAGTTCGGCGAGGAATTTTTTGAATGACAGTCCTGTGAACTATGGCCCGTTGTCCAAGGACTAACAAGTTCCGGTAACCCAGTGTTGCGAAAAGTTTTCTTAGCTGTCTGATGACGGCTTCTGTCATTGTGGACTGCATGACTGTGACCTCCAGCCAATGGAGTAGCGTCGACAATTATTAAAAATGTATATCCTTTTGTGGGTCCAGCAAAATCTATGTGGATTCTCGACCAGGGGCCCCTAGGTCCCTCGAGGGTAGGTGCAGGAGGGGGGGAGGTCTGGATTTTGGGCATTTATTGCATGTTCCCACCCATGTCTCAATGTCTTTGTCCATCCGGGACACCAGACGTAAACTCCTGGCCAGGGATTTCATCTTGAAGATACCCGAGTGTCCCTCATGTAGCATGCACAGTACTTTTTCCTGCATTTTTTTTGGAATGACACTCTATCCCCCCCACAGTATACATCCCTTCAATATCGATAGTTCAGTGTTGTTGGTTTTGGAAAGGGTTTAAACGTCTCGCTGTCATCGGTTTTGGCCATACTTTCCCTACCCAGTTTAAAATCCCACGCCAGTATCTGTTTCTTGCAGTCTCTTTTACAATATTTGACACGGTTATGGGTAGTTTTGGTAAGATCTCTATTTGTGTGTGCGACGTGGTCGGTGCTGGGGTCGTCTTCAGATCAGGTAGGGGGGAACAGCTTAGGTTGTCAGCGTTTGATATGCTCTTCCCTGGCCAGTGGATTAATTGGTAGTTATACGCGGCAAGGAACTTGGACCACCTTTTCATCCGTGGTGACAATATGTTGTTTCCTGCGAGTATCCCCAGGTCGGTAATGAGTGAGAAAGTCCCACCATAGAGATCTTCATGGAATCTCTTACTCCAGTGATCGCTGCCTAGAGCCTCTCTGTCCAACTGGCTGTGAGTTTCTCTCTGCCTTGGACAACGTCTTGGTAGTAGAACACAATTTGGTGCTTTTCTCCCATCCAGTAGTGGTGACTGAGTATGGCCCCGACGCCGAATACGCATGCGTCGCCAGGTCACTGTCAGTGGTAGGTTTCGCTGTAGTGAATGAGTACCGATTCAGATGTCAGCAAATCTTTTATTCCTTGGAATGCGGCTTCTCCTGTCGCTCCAGGTCCAGGTAGCTGTCTTATAAAGTAGCCTATGCAGTGGCTCAGCGTTGTTGCCTTCTGCGCGCAAAAAGACATGATAAAAATTAATGAGTCCAGAAATGCTTTGTAGTTCTGTTTTGTTTTGTGTGTCTGGGGGTATCTGTTATAGTTTTATTTTATTTTTGGTGGGTGAATTCCTTCTTTGTCTTTTAGGTACCCCAGGATTGACTTTTTCGGTGGCTAGCTGGCATTTTTCTTTTTTTACTTTGAGTCCCGCCTCTTTAAATCTTTGTAGGACTTCCCTGAGGTGGCTTTCCAATTGGTTTTGCCTTACGGATACCAGCCACATCATTCAAATTAGGGCACCACCCCTTTGATTCCCTGTAATAGATTTCCATCAAGCTTTGGAACGCCCCTGGGGCTACGCTGACTCCGAATTGCAATCTTTTGCATTTAAATGCCCCCCTGTGAGCACAATGGGTTTGTGCCTCTGCTGTTTGGAATGGACAGGCAATTGCTGGTATGCTGAGCCAGGTCGACTTCACGAAGACTTTTCCTCCCCCAACGAATGTAACAGATGTTGCACCACTGGTAACGGGATATGCCTTTGTTGTAGTGCGTGGTGGAGGTGGCCTTATAGTCTACCGCAGATTCGCATGGACCCATCTGGCTTAATCGGGGTCACAATTGGGGTTTCCCACCGTGTAGTCTAATTTGTTCCAGTACCCCTTTGGCAATGAGATTATCAATTGCTCATCGATCTTTTGGTTTGAGTGCAAATGGGACTCGCTGTGCCTTTAGCCGGATTGGTGCTATTGTTTGGATCAAATTAAACGAAATAGGGGACCCTCGGGTACTTGTCTAGCTTCCTGTCAAATACCTCTGGAAGTCCTTCATCAGGTTCTCCTCCCAGTCTGCCTTGGTGACGTGCGTTATGCCGGTCACTTTGATCCCAGAGGCGCAAACCATTCTAGCCCCAACAGGCTTGGGCGATCCCTGTCCACTATTGTTAATGGGAGGATTTCTGAGTGTTTCTTGAAGTTATTTGAAAATGTCCGACTCCAACTGCAGGGATCCTGTTCCCCTGGTAGTCCTTCAAGGTCAGTCTTTGGTTCTCCAGTTCTCTTCGCCATATGCTGGGTATTAGTCATTTTATGGTGTCCCAGGATACCATAGACAGGTTATGATCCGGAGTTCACTTCCATGTTGCACTGTTGGCCTTCAATGTTGACCTGTACATGTACCTTTCAGGCATCTGTCATGCTTGAATGCCCAATGGTAATCGTTTGGTGGGTCTTTTCTTCCGGTAGGGTTCACTAGGCCCGCTTATTTCTGCTTTTGCGGCTCCAACGGCTCCCTGCCTGTCTGTCTCTGGTCCTGGGGGGGGTGCTGTCTCATTGCCTAGGGCTGTAGCTCTTTTATTATTGGCAGTCCCTAGCAATGTGTCCCCGTTTCTCGCAGTGCCGACAAATAGCATCTATGAAACGGCACTCGGAGCAGGGTGGTTTCCTCCGCACCCGGAGCATTGGAAAACCCGACTTATGTTCTCTCCTTCCTGTCTGTACCTTTCCGACTGGAATCTATGTATTTCTTCCTCCTTGTTGTCGGTCTCGAATAAGGACTCGACGTCCTCGTGGTGGGCGATACTGGTGGTGGTTTTTTGGTTGCCCTCAGGCTTCCTCTCTCAGAGTTGGCTTATTTCTGCTGGTGTTTCTTGGGTCGCCGCATTCATTTTCTGCATGGTTGCTGCTGACTTCTTTGCGGCTTCAGCTGCTGTGGCCTTGGCGATGGCCTCGGTGACCGTGATGTTTGGCCGGGTCAGTAGTCGGCTCTGTAATGTTAGATCCCTCAGTCCTAGGACCACGCGGTCTCTCATGCTTCGTCCATATTGAGAAACTCACAATTGCACCGCCAATGTCCCTCAGAGCCGCTATGAATTCTCCGACACTCTCACCTTCTCTCTGATCTCTTTTATAAAATTCATGTCTCTGGATAAGGTTGGAGACGCCCGGAGCATAATGGGCTCTCAGTAGTCGGTCCAGCTCTGGCCACGCCATCTGTTTAACGTCCTGAGGTTTGGCCAATGCTTTGGCCATTTTGAACACTTTGGGCCCACAGTGTGTCTTGGAACACTCTTCCTTTTATTGGTGATCCCTTTCAGGTCATTGCTCTCGAGGAACATGAGGAATCGGTCGATGTACGATTCCCAGTCCTCTGTCATGGGGTCGAGTGCAAGTGCGAGCTGCTGCTGGCCATCTCGCGGTTGGTCAGTCCTCGTTGCACATGCTCGACTGGCCTCCTTTGTCTCAGAATCCCACCCTCGTCGCCATTGTTAGATTGCGGGAAAGGACTCAAGACCAGTGTGACTTTCAGCTCTTTATTTAGTTCCTAAAGTCTGTTCTAACTGCGGACCACGGCAGCCCCTTTTATTGGCGGCAAGCTGCTTGCGGCCAATGACGGCTCTTTTAATCTCCCACTGATCCGGCGGGCCAATCACAAGGGCTGGCAATGGTGAACCAATCAAAGGTAGGCCATTTCCTGAACCAATCACCAAGCAGTATTTGCGGCCCAATCAGAAGAGGGTATTTCAAGTATGTTAATATAGAACAAAAACAAAGCCTGGGGAGCCACCCCATTTTCAGCCGCAACAGCATCCTGCAGCCCTCTGCTACCAAAAGGGGAGACCGTGCGACATTCCCTGCACCCTGTTTTTGGCCACAACTGCTTCTTGTAGCCCTCTGCCAACAAAAATGGAGGTTGGGGCCTCCTGAGCTTCATTTTCAGTGGCAGAGGCACTGTGGGCTGTTCATTTGCTATCTCCAGGCCAGCCCTGTGGGCCAGACCTAAGCATCCTGTAGGCCAAATCCAGCAGGCCTTGAGTTTGGCACCCCTGCAAACTAGCTTTCTTGATTTACTCATGAAGGAAGCCATTGATTTATTTGTTGAAGTCTAAAATATTTGGTCATTTATAGAAACTTGTTTACTAGAAATTCAGTGGCAGAGGACAATCAATTTTATTAGTTAACTTCATGGGATAGCTCTTTGTGTCTGTTTTTATGAAACGTTGGTATTAATCTCGGGAAGCCATGCAAACCTCCTGACAGCATGTGAACAAGTAGATGTGAAGAGAAAAAGCGATCCATCCTTAGAAGATCGTTCCATGCCATTTCCACAAAACAGATTGTCCTCTTATAGCAGGAAAGGTGGAAAGGGGACTGTGCTGGGGACATGCTGAAAGAGTTTTATGATCTCTTAATTCCAAAATTTCCAAATTGGGGACATTTCTTACCGGTTACTTAATCCCCATTGTCCTCATATTAAATGTGACTGCAGGTGATTTTCATATAGTCTGGCAGCACAGACCCTACAGCTTGCTTTTAAATACAATCTTTCTCCTCTCTGTCCCCATGAAACATGAAAGCGGCAACTATGATTGTTCTCAAGATGACAAGCATGAATTCTGACTGGAAGACATAAAACAATCTTTAAGATTAAAAAAAATAAAAGAAAGGAAACCGCCCTTTGGGAAGGTTGTATTATGCTCTCAACACGTATTTTGACTAATCCCTTGTCTTGCCATGTTGCTCCCTATGATTATCTATATGTTTAAAACACTGGTATACTCTCCTTTATTCAAAGGGCAGTGAATGGAAATAATATCTACATTAAAAGATAACAACAAAAACATACCTTGAATAATAAAATGAACCAACCAACAAGGGCATAAAGCAAACAAAAGCATTTCTGAAATTATTTCTGGGGAGGAAACATTGAATTTATGACAAGAAAAACAGCAGGAAGGTTGCTGTTGTTTAAAATAAATATGTGTCATAACCAAGGAGCCACACTCAAGAAGTGTTTTCTTTATTACATACTAAACTTTCAGTATGGTGCATTGAGAGCCAATCTGGTCTAGTGGTTAAGGGGTCAAGCTAGAAACCACAAAGTTCATGATTTCTGCTCCCATCTTTAATCATGAAAGCAGCTGGATGACCTTGGATCACATCATTCTCTCCTAGCCTAAGTCAAATCACAGTGGTGTTGTTGTGGAGAAATAGGAGGAAAAAGGATATCATTGCTACCTTAAGCTATCTGTAAAAATAATAAAGATAAGATATAAATAAATAAAAAATAAAATAAAAATGATTGTATTGTTTATCATACCTCCCAGACCTGGGCGAAGTCTGTTATCATATCCATCCAATAGGCCATCAAGGATCCGAGTGAATACGGTAATATTATCATTGGTGTCATGTTTCCCTGAAGCTGTTGGCATCTGTGAGAAGCTGTTAAAAGTGAGAGTGTAGGAAGAACATAAATATAATCAACCTTGGCTCGAGGTTGCCTTATATTTCAATTTTCATTTAATTATTTAGATTGGTTTATTGCTGGCTATCAACATTTCCTGGTGGTTTACAATAAAGATAGTAAGCATCTACCCTGTTTCTCCAACAAGACGGCCTCCCCCAATAGGAAGTCCCAGCATGTTTTTAGGCATGAAATGAAATTAAGTCCCTTCCCCCAAATTAAGGCCTATATTAAAACATGCAAAATGGGGGGGAATGGTGGGGGGGGGCTTGCCGTTTGGAAGTACCCTTGTTGCACACCCGGATGTGGTGCTGCCTGCGTTGACCCCGATATGAAGTGCCCCACCAACGCCGAGGTCAACATCCAAGCCGTCACCGCCTGCCCGCCTGAAGATGCAAGGGGGGGGAATTAAGTCACCCCCCAAAAGACACCTAGTTATTTTTTCAGGGCTCAAAGAAAAAAAAAGACCCGGCCTTATTATATGAGAAACATGGTAGGACTGGATAACGGAAGACTTCACAGGGGAAATTACAGGAAAATGTGTGGCCTTAACTGTTTTATAGAAAACTTAACCGTTTTATAGAAGCTTTCTGCCATTATATTCCACCATTGTGCATTTGTTCTTCATTTATATCCTGTAAACAAACACACACCTCTGCATATATTTTCCCTTATCAGCAGAAATCACTGTGCTGGAAAGAGCCTCAGGAATCATCAATCCCTGCAAATTCAGGAAATGTGATGTAAATATAATAACAAGGGCAGTTTGCAACAATTTTTTGAAATAATCTGTATTAATGTTGAACAGTTGATACTGTTAGAACCTCTATAAAAATCCCAGAAGAGCAGGACCCTAGACATGTTAGGTATACTGTTTTTTAAAGCTTCATGTCCCATGCTGAATGGCATTACCCTAACAGTCTTGATTATGTGCAATGGATAAATACGAAGTACAAACAATAATTGATTGACTTCTCTCTGTAGATCAGTTTCCCAATTTGGATCTACCAATGACATTGGACAATTATGGAGCAAGTGACAAGGAAAACAGTTAACTTCTATTGTTAAACTGTTAAACCAGCTGTATCCCCAATCACAGGAGAAACTTACCAATAGCTTTGGTGACTCACATGCTGATAGCCTCCAGTTTGAATTATTGTATTAGAAATTATGCTCTGTGAATAGCCTGAAAGACAGTCTAAAGCTTGCAGCTGGGCTAGAATACCCAGCAGCATGGGTAGCGTGAATATCTCTTGAGATTTGACAACATCCATTTAACACAACTTCAATGGTTGCTGGTTGCTTTTTGAGGCCAATTAAAAATGTTTCTAATGATGTATAAAGCCTTACACAGCTTTAGATAAAGGATCTTGCAGGATTGCCTGATCCCACAGAGTCTGTCTTGCATGATTAGATCACTGCAGCTCCAATAGTTACATTTGACACAAGAATTAGCTGTGAATGTGGCAGCATATTTGTCCAGTAAAAATAAAATAATTGTACAGTTATTTATGTTTCTTTTTTTTCTTGTTCAGATTCAAGTTATGGAACAAAGTGCCATTGGAGTTGAAACAAACCCTTTTTCTTATCACATCTCACTAGACTTTAGAGAAGTGACTCAAACAGATAAAAGCTTTACCAAGGCTTTAACTGTTTTAACTCTCTTTTGAATAGCTTATATTTCTAGATGTAAATATAAAGCATCTTACTGTTTTAATAATGCATTAACTTTTGTTTTACACTGTGCTTTTGTATTTGTGGGAGTCATCTTGGGTCATTAATATGATTTAGCATACAAATACTCAAAATAAATTTAGAAATATGTAATGCATAAGTGGGAGGACAGGCATCTCTATACAATAGAAACACCCACTTTTTCTAGGTCTGCTGTTGTACTTGTTTTTTGAAAGATACTTTAAAATTTACATTCAAAAAGTTGTCTATCGGGCCAAACAAAATGTTAATTTGGTTATATAATTCTACTTAGTTTAAATTAACTCAAGTGAATTGGATTATTCCACAGTTATGTAATGAATTATTTCTCACATTCTAATACATGTAAAAATACTATTTGATGGTATCTTTTTTAAAGAAAAACTTCTAAAACTCTTCTCAAAGCTTTAGGGAGCCACATGTAGCTCAGGAGCTTCAGATTCTGTACACCTGCTTTAAAAAATATTCAACAGACTTTCAAACCAAAAAAAACTTGATGATTACATGAGTCTCCAAAAATCACTTCTCAAGTTGGCAATGGTTTTGCAGACCATTATGTAAAAAGTCAGATGCAAGTTTTTCTTTTACAGGAAAATTATTAGAAAGAAAATAAGAAGTATTGATACATCAGGATAGATTAGTTCTAAACTGAAAAATAGTTCAGCTGCCAGAATTCTAACTACATCCCTCTTAGTTCAATAAATATTATTAAATATATCTTAAAGAATCTTGCTTGGTCAATTTTTAGTTTTAGGCAGTTGCTAAAGAGTCTAACAATTCTAGCCTTAGATTAAAAGAAAGCTGTTTTCTACACATCTCAGCTTCCCAAGGTCACCAAGTAATCAATCAAATAACCATTAATTTCTATAGCATGGGATAAAGCAGACTAGAGTTTAAATTGAGGACTCTTCATACTGCAATGGGCATTCAAATTATTGTGTTTTATTTCATTCTTATCTACCATAAAGAATGTGAGAAAAACACTGCCAAATTGTATTCCTAATTTTTCTGGCAAGTTTAGCCAAGAGCAATGGTCAAGTAGGACTTTATCATTTCTGCAGGTACTGATTTGTTTTCCTTTCTTTTTCTCTTTTCTTCTTATAACCCACCCCTTCTGGCCTTTTCAAAACCTTTTCTGTTTTAATTGACCTTTCAAATCCTAGCTACTTTTTTAAGCTAAAGAACTTGAGTTGGTAGAGAGGAAGCTGCAGGTGTAACACAGTGATAGTGAGAAATAGCATACCATTTCCCAAAGACTTGTTTGTATCTGTAAATTTTATATAAATGGCTTTTAAAATCTTATAAATCTGTATTGAGGCAGGCAATCAAATCAATTTCCTCAAAAACTCCTCAATTTCATCTTGATCTCACACTTTTTCTGCCCTAAATGAGCAGATATGAAAATTGTGATTTTATGGTGATTTTAACAATTTAAACGATGAGTACAGGCTAAAACAATCCCTTTTGATCATTTTATCTATTTGAAATGGTTAAACTTGGACATTTCTTTAGAAGTTAAAAATAGCACACTGGCAAATGCAGACCACACACAAAAGCAGTGAATGTAATTATGGTTCTGCTAGTCTGGTTGAAGCGTGGGGAGGACTTAAACCCTCTGTGCAATGTCACTTCTCTAAATGCAGGAAAAGGAAGCCCTAAAACATTGTTTTTCAAAATAATAGGGGGGGGGGGNCAAAATAATGGGGGGGGGGGAGAGGAGGAAAGATACTTTTCTTTGAAGAAATATTAGGACTGTTAAAAGCTCGTGTTTCTTTACTCTCCACACACTATTATGTTCTCTTTTTTTCTGGAAACATAGATTGTAGAATTATCCAAAGATAAAAAAATCCAAGTTAGTGAGAAAAGAAAAATTGCAATGATTCCATTTCTCACCTGAACTGCTGACACTTTCTGATGAAATCCTTGATTACTTAAACAACTAATGCTTTGTAGAGTTTCCTTGTAATTTTAATTCTATTTTTAGCTTTGTGTAAAAAACAATTAGAAAACAAAAAAACAAAAACAAAACAAGAAGAGGAAGAGGAGGTATGACCTAGAACGCTTTAATGATTTCCAGTGCTTAATTCAGCTTTTTAGTTTTGATCAATTTAATGAAATAACACTTATGGAAAGATACCTTTGTTTGATCTAGCACATATCCATGCAAAATATGTTAACACTTTTTTTTTAAAGGTTATTTACCTTAGAAAAAAAATAACTGAATTCTAAAGCAATATGATTTTTATTTACCAACTACTATGATTAATTGATGAAAAGGTTTTAGGGTAAATATAACATTGTTCTGATAAAACAATACCAAAACGCATGGAAGCATTTGGTATATATGAATTTTATCCCACCACAGACAACTATTATGTCCCCATATATGATTTCAGTTATTCACTTATTTACAGACAAACTTACAAAGAGAAAAAGCACTTTAAGATATTGAATTTAGTATGTGAACATGTCAATTGAACCGAATTATTGTGGAATAACATACAGAATGCGCACAAGGGGGCATGCACATAATTCACCAGTTAAAATTTCTACAAATTTTTTAGTATGGCATATTCTTTATATGTTAAGTGAAATGTACACAAGCGCAGTTGTCAATGAAAGGTGAGACAAACTGAATTCAGTCAACCATTGGATGTCTGACTAACCTAATGTTGTTTGATGTTACAGATTCATGTCAGCAGCTAACCCTCACTTCAAAATATAATGCAGTAATAAATCACTCTTTAAATCACTGCTCAAATTTTACCTATGGTGTCTACGCCATTTGTCTCAAGGAGATGCCTAACCTTTCACAAACTAATCAACTCAAATAGAGACTACTTGTTTCATTTTAATGAAAAGTAGATGATCAATGTATTCTCCAGCAGCTTGGACATAAAATTGAGAATCCTGCAAAATGTTTCTTAATCAAAACTGTTTCCCTGAGCAAAGACTGCACTGTTCTCAAGTAAATTCTGGATGGAAAACCCAAGGATAAGGTTCAAACATCATAACAAATATTTCTTATAAATTCCACTTTATTGTTCCATTTTACTGCTATGCTATACCCACTTGCCAAAATCTCACTTGTCTTTGACCCAATATAGGAATGCTAAGCAGTAAGACTATCAAGGAAGACATGTATCTCTGTTATCTCCACAGCAAATTAATGACCAGGGGTGGACAATTAATTTTCCCAATTAGAAACCGGGAATGCTGTGGAGGCCCACCATGCCCCATCTCCATGCTACCATCACTCCGCTCTTCCTCACCACCAATCCACTGCTGCTACCCCAATGCGCCCCCCCACATTGCTGCTACCTCACACTGCCCCACCAATTCTGCCAATGCCACTGGCCCAGTTGCGACTGCCTGACAGCTGTATAAAATGTCCAAGTCTGCTCATGGGGGTTGAACTGGCTGCCAGCAGAGACCAAAAGCAGAAGATGAGTCTGGAGCCCAAAGAGATGTATTCCTGTTGCATTATTTTGCCATAATATTTAGCTATAATGAGATAAGTGAATCTTGTAAAGTTTTGTTGAATGGGTTCATTTAAAACAGCAAACAGTTTGCTCAGATCATATAAAATATCTTGGAGCTTTTAGATGCAGATTTGTCATTTAAAAGTTTAAAACACCACCATGTATTTTAAACATCTACAGGTAAATCTCAATTTACAACCACAGAATTTCCATTGCTAAGCAAGGTAATTGTTAACTGAGACACATCCAATTTTAAAGCTGTTTTTGTGCAATTGTTAAATCAATTACATGGTTAAGTAAATCTTCCCCCCTTGACTTTGAAGATCGCCAATGGTGATCATGTAACTCCATGAGGTTGCAAACCTTCATCAATACATGCTGGCTGTCAAGTACCCAAATTTTGATCACATACCCTTGGAGGTGCTGCAATGGTCATAAGTGCAAGGAGCAGTTGTAAGTAACATTTTTCAGTGCAGTTGTGTCTTTGAACAGTCACTAAACAAATGGTTGTAAGTTGAGGACTAACTGTACTGCTTTCAGGGGCTTATCCTAATGGGCTTCTTTCATAAATGCAACTAAAATTAATCAGTTGCTTTAGACTTCAAGATAAATGTTGGTTCTGAAGCAAATTCTCCTTATTATAAATGCTTCTCCATATGGAAAAAGGGAAAATGTTTACCATAGAGAACACATTTCTGCAATCGTCTCAGGAACCTCTCCTACCAAAGAAGAGACATTGGGAAAATTGTTGGAAAAGTTTTGCTTTTAATGACTTTCTTCTTAACATAAATTTGAACTGAAGTAAAATAAATAGCAGAGGTTACTTTTTTAAAATACGTATTTTAGAGAGATGTATATAACCCATGAGCCAGTATGATTGGCCTTGAAAAAAACTAAGGCAGGGTAAGTCATGGCTGGGCTCATATCCAGAACTAAAAGCTTACTAGGAAGTGGGAAAAAAAAAACACAACAANGCTTACTAGGAAGTGAAAAAAAAAAAAACACAACAACCCATATATTCTGTGAAAAAGGCCATGACAAACTACTTCCATGTTGTTGCCAAGAAAATTACATGGAATGTTTGGGTAGTCACCAGGAGTTGACATCACCTAAGATATTGGTGGTTTTTTTTTTTTAAATAGCCTGAAGCAGTCTAGCATTTTTAGGAAAGAAGAAAGTAACTTCCACAAAGCATTGTTTACCCACAGTGAGGAATAACTGCATGTAGAACTTGATTATTGGTTTTCGTCAAATACGGTTTGCAGGTTTTAAAAATTGAAAACTTTCTAATTCAAAGTTATGTAAGATATAATAATTCATTATGAAAACTCAAAAATGTCCATTCTGCTTTGAAAGTCATTGATTAATCAGTATTTCTCATCTTAACATGCTTTACAGGATTGAAGTAAAGAAAAAAAATAGAAGGAAATTATCCAAGATAAACAAATGTGTTTGTTTTCTTTTGTGGAAATGAGAGATGTGCTCGATATTTCATGGGCTAATGGGTAGCTTGGCTCTACTGGTTAAATTATCTCTTTTTCTCTCTTATTCTGACAACACCCAAAGGTGGGTAAAATCAGTTAGGCCTAACTGCTTTGAAGAAAGTTAGATGTTGCCAGAATTGAAGCAAGGGCAACAGAGGCAGGATAGACAGTAGATTTCCTACTAATGGAGATGCATGCCAATTCAAGGTAACTGGGCTAGTCCTTTGCAGCAAAAAAAAATAAATACAAAATTGCTAAAACAATAGTAATTCACACCTTACTGTGTATTTTTCTGTTTGGTAATACTATTTCACATCCAATTCATGATTGTCATACTGACTATTTCTCATAAATTAAAAGAAAAGGATCCAAGTGCAAAATGACCTGGATATGCCTCAGAATTAAGTCATGGGAGATCTATCCAAGAAGAAAGGTCTATTTGTATTATATCACTATTCTGATCTCTTCCTTTATGACAAAAGCTTACACATACAGATCTAGAACAGCAGATCTATACTCATAACCTTCATCGGATTCATTTCTCCTCTAAAATCAACAGAAGTCTAGGTCACCTTAAGGCAGAAGCTTTCGTTTGCTCTTGCTTCATAAACACCCAGGGAACATCTGTTTTATGCATGAAATATCTCTATGGCATGGAAAAGTGGATAGTTAGGTGCATGTTTATGTTTCTAATTTTTCCACAGAGAGAAAGATAAATTACATAGGGGTAATTGTGTAGGTTGATTATAACAGGGACAACAAAATATATTTGACACATTGAAGGCTAGTCAACATAGTTTGCAATTATTCGGTTAATCATCAGTATAACAGAGCCAAATAAGTTTGCTCACAACATCTTAGATATGGACACCAGAAAACCTCCAAAGATTGCCTTGGATTGTAATTTTTTATGGGAAATATAATTACAATTTGAAAGTCTTTTTGTTACATATTCACACAATGCATTTTCAATTTCTTCTCTTCATGAAACTCTTTTTCTTCTATGTCATTTTCTCCCCTACTCCTTGTAAGTGAACCATTCTGGAAATTTGTTTTGTGAGATAGATAGATAGGCAGGCAGGCAGGCAGGCAGGCAGGCAGGCAGGCAGGCAGGCAGGCAGGCAGACATTTGAGTGTTATTTAAATATTATTCACTGTCTAACTACCAACCTTTCTTAGTATGGATGAGAAAATATTGCTGGGCATTATTTTTCCTCATCCCTTAATTGTCAAGAAAGATACCATTCTTGTTCCAAATGAATTTGTGTGTGGATGCCTAGCCCTGAAATCAAAACCGATCTAATCAAAACCTACCAGTATTGAGTGAGGTACATTTTCTTGTATGGTGGAGAGGAAAAATAAATAGATTAAGCAATTAATTAGCTGGAAACTTCAGGGCTAGATCCTCAAAACTAAGGCCATAAAAATGTTCCTAACCTCCAGTTCCACAGACTTTAGGAGTTTAGGATAATGAGGGATGCTTTTTTAATGTGGAGTTTATGATAAGGAGGGATGCTTTTTTAATGTGCCTAGCACAAAGCTCACAGGTGTACTTCCATAGATAGTTGCTCAGGTACAGATGTAAGACCCATATTTAGATATAAGTATAGATATAGACCCCGGAAATCTTTTTCTGCTCATGCTGGTTCCAAATAGGAAAATCTTGGCACCAAGGAATTCAACTTTCAATCCTTCATCAATATTTCTGTGGCACTGTCAAGTAAATATATACTTCTATCCACTCACCAAAGGAGGTCTTAGAAAGGTGTACATGATTATCTCCACACAGTCTCCAAGCATCAAATTCAACTTGAAGGTTTTACCTTTATAAATACACCACAGATAATTTTGCTAGTGTTCGTGGTGCCTCCAAACCAAAGCATTTGGAAAGACATAGAGAAGCAGCTTTGAATCTTCAGCAATATTTTCAAATGGTATTTTATTGTCCTCCTACTTAAATCAATGGAAGGTTAAGAAAAAAAAGAAAACTATTCAAACCACCACAACAAAAACCTAAAAGGACTATTTTGGTTCTTGCTTGCTACTGTCAGTGTGAGATGGCAGCTTATCAAATATGGGGGCTCAACAGCACTGAACATGGTAATATTCTTATGTCCGTGTCCTGACAAGATTGATGCTATTGTGTTTTGGTTTTGCATGATAACTAATGTAGAGAGACCCTAGATACAAGCATACCACATGGATATTACATCCATGCAGCTTTTTGGCAGCATTATGAAAATAATTTATCATTGCCTTCTTCTAGGAAACATTGAAACACTCAGTAGGTGAGCTAAGAGATATACGTTTTCTAAGATTGCCCCATTCAGGTACTAACTAGAATCAACCCTGCTTAGCTTCCAAAATCACCCAGCACAAACTAGGTACTGAGACCTTCACGATAAATCAAAGTAAATTAATAACTTATTTTAATTGCTATAATATTAAACTTAGCTAAAATTAATATGGAGATAATTTTTTCTAATGTTAAGAAATCAGTGTTCATAAAATTAATAGTTAGGATATATATTTCAAATCTATAACACATTCTGATTTGTTTTCCAAAGCACTTGTTAATTTCCAGAACTTGTACGTTCCTGCTTTTCTAGCCTAATTGTTAATATAGACTATTCTACAGCTTACACATTCATTTAAAACAAAGAAGGCATTCCCACTTACTATAAAAGAAAACAAAAAAATCATATATTGCACTGCTTACAATATATTGGTTTTCTGTTTACTACTTTTACAAAATACACCATAAAACAAAAAGTAATTACTGAAATGTCAGGATGTGATAAATGGACACAATTGGTTTCAACTGGCGTATTGAACATGCTGCTCCAATTTATTAGAGAAACCTTTATGAAGATCTATATGGCTTTTCTACGGAATCCCCAAATATTTCTCAAGGTAGTTACTAAACTGCAGCTAAAAAGAGAACCAAATTCTTTGGCTCAATTATGCAAACTTTCACAAACTCCTGCATTGCTCAATTGCGCATCAGAATAGTCTATAGCCAACAATGCAGTGCATGGAGAATTTCACTCCTGGAGTGGATAAAGAGGAACTGTTTGGCAAATGTTATCCATTTAAAAATGATTTTGCTAAAAACTTTTAAGGACAAATAACACGGACTACAATTGCCTATCTCTGCCAAGCTGATAAAATACTGAAAAGCCTCACTTCCTTTTACTGTTCTTTAAAAAAAGGTTTATCAAAACTTACACAAGGACACTTTTAACTTTTATTTAGGAATCAGTCTTAACTCCTGGTGACTTCCTGGACAAGGCTCTACAATTTTCAGAAGTGACATTGCCTGCTTCCTCGTGTAAGAGAAAGTGACAACCCCAAGGTCTCCTAGTTTGCTTTGTGTCTAGGGCTGAACTTGAAATTCAGTCTCCTGGTTTCTATCCTGATGCCTTTATCACTACACCAAACTGACTCTCAGTATTCTTAGAGGTAATTAGGAATAATTTATTACATTTCTTATTATGAATAACTATAATTGTTATCATATTAACAGTGCTACATACTCCAAAGCAGAACCAGATTTTAACATCACCCAGAAAATGTTTGCTTCTATTAAAATGGTTTACTGGGCTGCTTCAGCAAAAAATATGTAACTAAATATTTATTGTTCAACAATTTTAAATCAACTGCTCCTTGTCCAGCCTTGAGCAACTATTGTCAATAACCATTCTTATTCCAGTTTTTAAGATTTCCTCTTGAAATTTGTCAACCATACACAAATATCCTCTATTTTTAATTATTTTTGACTAAGTACGCTCATAAGAACAAGTTGTTCAACATTCCAATTGATTAAAAAAATTATAAATGTACTCAAATTTAAAATAAAAAGACATTCAAATAGTGAAGTGGAAGAAACATCAAAATCTCCTTTCTGTACTTGTTTTGCCTTTTTAATGGTCACAGCAACTAACAATTAAAATCAGTACAGAACTGAAAGTTATGACTTCTTGTAACGTATCTTAATAAAAGCAGTTTGGTGGGGCTTCAATGAACACTAGACACTTCTAACCTTCAGTTTCAGGTTAGGTAAAATGACTATTAAATCAACACATTTTTGTAATCACATAATGCCCGTAGTATGAACAGGATGTGGCTCATTACTTTCCCTTTTGGGGGACTAAACATATTATTGTCTCTGGACTACAGCTCACCTCAGACCACTCTTCCTGAACTTCATTCATTTTGCTTTTTCACTGATATATTTTTCTCTTGAGAACCAGGAGAGTGATCCAGTTACTGTATATCTTTTAAGCCTATGTTTTATTACATGTATCCCTTCCCAGTCCCTGGATAAATGGAATATGCCTCTCCTTGCAAGAATACAACCAAACAACTAGGCCAGGGGTCCCCAAATTTGGCAACTTTAAGAAGCTGGGAGTTGAAGTCCACAAGTCTTAAAGTTGCCAAGTTTGAAGACCTCTGAACTAGGCCAATAAACTATATTCAGCTGGGACCAGTGATGACAGTTGAATTAGGACACCACACCTAGGTGAACTAACAATAGAAACTGGTGTTTGATCCCACAATGGCTTCTTTCACTGACTCTCAAATGGGAGCTTTCTAGTAGGCTTCCACTGAGACAATAATGCTCAACCACTTGACTTTCATTCTTTCTACTTTCAACTGGGACATGTGATACCATCAGCTGAAAAGTCACAGGACAAGCCAGGCACAATGAAGATATATGTTACCTTTTCAAAGTATCTAGAACTTGCCAAGTGATCTTTATTTTAACACTATTCTTTTCAACTATGATTTCCACTAACTAGTGGGGAAAAAAAGATTTATTTATTTTAAAATTAAAAGCTTTTCAATATATTTCTCATCTAAGCCTAAATTCCTACTAAAATTCTTCAGATTATAAAACCCACTCAAGATCCTCCTGCTAAAAAAACAACAGCAGAAGTAGGAATGCTTTAAAGATTGCCATTTTCTTTTCTACACACAATTAAAGTATTCTCTAAAGGGTTTGTGACAAGTATCAATGTAGAGAAAAATGAAAAGTACCTGAAAGGAAAGGAGACATGGAGGAGGGGAAAGTGGAGATTGTTGAAAGCAATTAGAACACACTTGGTCATTTCACAGTCCCCAGGCCACATCCAGCACTGTCCAGCCCACAGAAGGTTAATCAGAGATTATAAATCAGTGTAAATAAGAATATACCTTGTACACAATACAACTAAATTGCTTTTATTTTGAAGGTGACTACTACTTTTTTTCCAATTCACGTATGTACACACCTACTCACCTTCACTGTAATGTATTGGTCCCACTGGTTTGGCCCGCCACAACAATCCCAGTTTCTCAAGTGTCCCCCTGTCCACCCTTAACTTAGAACATTTTATGTTATCTTATAGAAGAGTCCCATACATATCTAATTAGAACTGTCACATTATTAGCATTTTTTTTGCAACCTTTCAAGATAGACCAATGTGACCTCAGAATTTAAGTGTGTACAGGTAAACCTTGGCTTACAACCACAACTGAGATCAAAATTTATGTTGCGAAGTGAGAAATTTGTGAAGTGAGTTTTGCTTCATTTTATGACTTTCTTGTCACTGAACCATTGCAGTTGTTAAATTAGTAACAGGGTCGTTAAGTGAACCTGGTTTCCCTACTGACTTTGCTGCTCAGAAGGTTGCAAAGGCTGATCACATGACCCGGGATATTGCAACCATCATGAATGTGAGTCAGATGTCAAGCATCCAAATATAAATTACATGACGATGGGGATGCTGCAATGGCCATAACTGTGAAAAATGGTCAAAAGTGACTTCTTTTAGTGCTGCTGTAATCTCAAACAGTCACTTAATGAATTGTTGTAAGTTGAGGACTACCTAACATCATTTGCTTAAGGCTTATTTCTTGTAATTATTGAGAAAGGCAATGGCAAATCACTTCTGGAAAACTTTGCCAAGAAAACTGCAGAGACTTATCCAGGCAATCTCCGAGAATCGGAAATGATTGAAATAATGAAATGAAATGATTGAAAAAGAAAAGGAAAGAAAAATTAGTGATCACTGCACAACATCACAACTTCCTTCCCTCAGTCTAAAGCTTGACATTTGGAAACACTTTTCTGTCCAGATGATTTACACGGTAGCACTGACTTTTGTAATCCCAATGCAGTAAAATACTAGAATGCAGACCTAAGATGTCTTAACCAGAAATCAGTGAGAATATCTTACTATCCCATAAATCATTCATGTACAGTATACCCCTGTCCTAGGCAAAACTCAACAAAATTAACTGTTCTATATATAACACTAATTCTCATCGTCATTAAGTCTGTCTCTTCTTACAATTTTCATGCCTGCTAGCCAGTCTTTGTCCTACCGCAAGGAAATAATCCTGATTCTGGAGAAGTGGATAGAAATGCCCTCAACAGAAAGAATAAACACAAAAGGAAGTTGCTCCATTGGTATTTCTTTGATATCCTCATTATAGTGATTTATTCCATCTCTGTCCCATACTGTTTTCATAATCATTACATTACATTGCGAGAGAACAGAATAGAACAGACAGAAACTGGTCGAGATGTAACTGCATCGAAAGCTTGGAAACCACCAGAAATCACCACCAGAACAGAAAGTGCATTTTTAAGCAACTGTCACTAGTAGGCAACAAGTGAAGGATAAGCTATTAAACATCTACTAACAAAACTTGTAACAATTTGCTGAATAAGATGAATGGTTATATAAATATTTTAAATGAATAAAAATAAAAATGTGATACATATATTCAGAGAACATGCATCTTTTGGCAATGTGTCCATTTCCTTTCTGAACTGGAGGGAAGTTGGAGAGAAAAAGCAAATGAGCAAGACATACTATTCTGGTTGCTATAACTTTCAAAATACAGACTACCTACTAATTAACGAACATTCTCTTTCTAATAACTACCATGAGCTAGATACATCAAACAATGTTGGAATAGAAATACTAATATGTATTTTATTTGATATCAGTTTGATGAATTACATCTGACTTGCTTTCAGAATATGCCCATCTTATTGCTGTTTTACAGTTGAGCAAAATTGTAAACAGTTTGTCCCAAACTCTTCCCCTCTATCATTGAGGGCCATAAAATGTACCATGATATTTCTCTTAGGTCTTTTTTATTTTTAAAGAAGCCGTGGTTTTTAGATACATTAAAAAGCAAAAAGAAACTTTGAAATCCTGCAGTTTGGCAAAGATTTACTAAACTGTACTTTTACAAAGTCATTTAGTGAATACTTACCCAAAATGACTGACTAAATCCATGGAAATCCAAAGAAGAAAGCAGTTTTTGATCATGATAAAATCAGGAAGCATCCCATTGTCCATTCCCAATAAAATTGTTAATAGAATTGGCTGACTTTGTTGTAGTGTGCCTTTATCACCTTTGTTCTGGAGCTGCATGAAATAAGAGTGCCACACTGTAAATGCTTAGTTCAATGCAATTAATACGCTAGATTTCAAGCAATACATACTACAGTATTTGTCCAATCAATCAAGGGTCTATTCAAGATATCTGGATGACCAAACCAGTGTGAGATGATGTCAGTCTCATCCTATTTGAAAGATCCATATATTAATTAAATCACCTGGCCCATTTGAATCACAAGTACAATTGGATCATTGGGGCTACACTCTACCTAGATGCCTATCCAGATATACAACATAAAACTTATTTCTTATTCATATCGATCAGATAAATAAGGAATACACCCTTTTCTGATTGGAACGTCTATTTTTACAAAATGGCTGTTTAATCCATCCCTTGTCTCTTTATTTCTGTATGGATGCTGTGTGTGTGTGCACACACCACATAAAAATCATTCTTTTGGCTTCCTTAATTTTCTCAGTTTTAGAAAGGTGGCTCATCTGCCCTGAAATTCAGGATGCCAACGTGCAGCGCTGTCTCAAATAAAACAAAGGCCATGCTGGTATTTGCTTTAGCAGTGTGTTACACAGGAAGGGCGGAGAAAGGAGAAAAGGACAATACCTGAGCCCCAAATTGAGTGGCATTGCTTCCGTACTTGTTTGATTCCCTAAGGAGCAGGCGAATTGTAACTGGGTTGCTCAGAAACATCTTCACGGCTCCAGATTTGTCATAGTTTGCTGGAAGATACTATGCACTGAATGTCAGGGATGTGTGTGCGAAGGGGCTGGTTTTTTTGTTGTTGTTGTTTTGTTTTTTTTAAAGTGATGTGGCAGCCATCAATCTCTGGAAACCGTCAAGTGACAACAGAGATTGATGGAAGGACTCGGCCTCTTTTAAAATTAAAAACAAAACGCTTTTGCGATCAGGTTTACTTGTCGGCGACGTTGCCTCGCTTCGAAACGATCTCCAGTTCTCTGCCGCCTTCACACGCTGGAATCGCGGAGAGGAGCCTTCAGACACACACCCACACATACACACCCGCGCTCTGCTCCGTGGCACCCTCTCCCCCCCCCCGTCCCC